>BQNB010082394.1:0-29340 GCA_026074375.1 Tanacetum coccineum
CCAGTCTGACCCAACTATCCATACTAATGCTTTGGGTTAACAATCTTTCATAAATAAAATCTATACTAATATTCATGGCTTTTAATGCGTACACTTTAAGCTTTTCGCCTTGTAGCTAACGATGGTTGTCTTTTTGCGGCCCACCTAAAACCTAAATTCTAACTCCGTCACTGCATAGCCTTATGGGAGATTTTTTTTCAATCCTCTTTTATTAAAGTTAATTAATTAAACGGATGGGTTTTTTCATGTTTAGGTTACTCGAAAAGGACGATATTTTTTAAATCGAATGTACACAATCTCATCGGGTTAATCTCAATACCGTTTTCCAATCCTTCTATAATCACCCCCAATGTTTAATATATTTGACTTCTTGTAAAGAAACTAAAGATCTAAAGTTAATTAACTCTTAAAACAAATTTATATTTGAACATTCACTATGGTTAAAATTTATAAACTTTATAAGTGTTTCATGTCATCGTAAATTAATAAATTATAAGCTTTTTGAGTTTATAAACATTTTCTCACTATGATAAAAAAAAAGAGCAATGCTACATCCACAAAAGATATACAAAAGAAAATCCACACATACACTTGTCATGTAAATATAGGTGATGAGAATGATGAAAGAAAAAAAATCATACCACATGATTGGACCAACTTACATGCCATGCATTTTTTATTTATTGATTTAAATCTTTAGTTTTACATAGGTACATAACTTACGCTCTATATTCTCAAATATTTTCTACAACCACGAGCGAGATTAAATATGTGAATTCCTAAAAGACTAATGATTTTATAGGTCTTATATCTTTTCTGAAACCATTTAAGCTACACACGATTAAAAGTCTTGGACCACAACTTCCAACATATGTCGCATATCTTTCAAGCTGATTATGATAAAGGTTTTCTTGGCTACTTATATTAAATTTTGACATAACTACTTATCTGATAAGCATGTTTGCCGAAAAACTTTTCTTAGCTACTTGAATTTTGTAAATATTATACACATTGAGCATTCAATAATGTGTAACGATCGACATTTAAAGTTTGTTAAACAACCCATGGCCATAACAGGTATCATAATGCAACATACTTCTTACATTAATGACCAAAAAACGTACTTCATTAATTCATTTAGCGATGTATAAGATTTCTTCGCGAATAATTTTGGATAAGCAAAAGCTAACTCCTTATTCTTAAAATAAATCACAAGTTGTTTTAGTTCAATACTTAAACATTTGCAATCTTTTGTTTTTAGAGCACTAACAACATATATTTTCATGTTCCCTTTATAACTCGTGCTCCGGAAACACAAAAAATTAGTTCGCTTCTAAACTTCAATTTGGAGTTCCATATAAAAAATAGTTCTTTCACCGACCGTTTATAACTCTTGCACTATATATCTCTTTCTTTAAAGGCAAATCCACCAATAGCTCCAATTCTGCATATGTAAACAATCCAAAGAGATAATGGATCAAGAAAACCACAATTTAACCAAACAATTTATTAAATAACAACTTATTAATATGATTTAAATGAAAAACCCCTAATTTTAACAAAACCCTAAAAAATTTAACGAGAGAAAACTTTCAATTAACCACCTAAAGAGCCGTGTGCTCTGATACCATGTAGAAATTTATAATGTTATCAAAGCCAACCTCCCCTTGGTTCTTTTATTTATTAAAGAAAATGTTTGATTACAATACAAGATAGAATAGGAATTGTATTCTATCAACAAGAACAAGAAACAAAAATACAATGGATCACCAAACGCGATCAATCAAACGATTACAAACAACTGAAAGATAGACAACAATTGAGAGAGCAGAAATTGAGAGAGATAGAAATTTAGGATTAACTTCTCAATGAGATGGAAAATTATATATATAGCCAAGCTTCAAAAATACAAAACAGCCCCTTGACTTCTTAAACATACTTCACAAAGCACCCTTGAAAATCAACCCTAGAAGAATAAACAATAGACAAAGAAACCACTGTACTTGGTACAAGCTTAAAACAATTATTAAACAATTCAGGAAAGACCCCTGAATCAGACATAAAGTTTGATACGTGAACAAACTGTTATAGAGAACTAATGATGCATACAACTCATACAACTAACTAAGAGCTAGTAATAGCGTGTGTTCTTTAAAATTTACAATGGTTGTAGGTTCAAGACTAGATTTCCGTTTAACATTCTCGGAACATGTGAAATTTTGTGAACCGTATGTTTCATTGTTCAAAAATTTATAGTTACAAAGTATGAGGTTATAAAAGTTGTTTTAATATAATTTGAAAGATATACCTTTCTATTCCACCAGGTAAAGAAGATAAACTCTCACCTCACTTGTGATGTATAAGACTCTTTTGAATCTAGTCATGTCTTCATATACGTAAACCACCACTATACGAACAAAACCTAGCTATATCCGGTCATATCCGGCTATATTTCATAAGTCAATCAAGACTTTGTTTCAACATCATATTTCATAGAAAATGGTCCATGGTTAGAAGAAATTCTCCTTGTCTTTATATTATAGTGTGTTTATTTTAGCTTATTTTGTTCAGCTTATCATTCTAAATTAGGTGCATTACTTGATTGTCGGTATGTATGTTGACATAGTATAATGGCGAATGATTTACACACACCCATAGCATCTTTTTATACTAATAGGATATGTAGGCTTTGTAGGTGATCCAGTTAGTTCTTATTGATTTACTTGGCTTGGATTGTAGAGACGTCATTTTGAGAGAATCATCGATCTCATAGTCAATTTGTGTAAGGACAAAGTCAAACATTTATTGAAGTGGATGGTTCGGCAGTCGGGTTGTTTTCTATGAAGAACAGGATATGATGAGTGCTTTTGCTATGGTTACTGGCTAACCACATTTTGCGATGAACCCCGATTAAGTGTATCTCTATAATGTACTTAAAGTGAGGATCAATCATCAATTTGCCTGGTGGTTGTAATTCCCATACCATGATATGATGGCGTGGTTATATCGACATCCAAATTTTATTTAAATTAATTTTATAAGGATTCATGACCTTAGCGCATGTGGCCGGTTGTCGATTTTAGTGATACGAGAATGTGAGCAATTTACACAAGTAACAATCTCACTAATTGTTATTATCCTTGACTTAATGATATACATATACCTCAACATCCATGACGGAGAAAACATAATTCCTTCAACGTGTATAAATTTCTACATAATTATTCCAGATAAGTAAACGGTAAGTCCTTGAGCCGTGTTCATATTTATAGCAATGTCAACAAATAATTTGATTGTTATCGTTTATATAATATGGATACCTTACATTGATTGAAGAAAGAAATTGTGAGTTATTAATATTTCATATTGTAAGCATGTTATATGTGTCAAGAATAGTATTAAGTTTTCAAGGGAACACTTCTAGCAAATTAAAAAAACTGCAAACTTGCCACGAATTTCAACAAATAATATTTAAAATTTTAATAGTTTTGTTTTCCAGTTTTGGTTTTTTTAACTGTATAACATATTTGGGTGGAAACCAATTTCAATCTTTAATTATACATAGGCCCAGTGGCGGAGATAGGGAGGGGGCCCGAGGGGCAAGTGCCACCAAGCGAAAAAATTATAGTGTATATTTTTTAAAATATGCGGCTATTTTCGTAATTTACCCCCCCAAGAACCAATTTATAGTGTAGTTTCTAAAAATTATCAAAATATGCCCCCAAGCAAAAATTCCTGGCTCCGCCGATAGGTCCATACTAAATGATGCTCTATATTCTCAAATATTATCTACAATCACACGAGTTTAAATAAAATTCATTATGTGAATTCCTAAAAGACCAAGAATTTTAGTTGTTTTATATCTCGTCTAAAACCAACTGAGCTATGCGCAATCAAAAATTTAAAAGTCTTGGATCACAACTTTCAACAAATGTCACATATCTTTGGACCTAATCTTAAGAGAAGCTGCACTTTGATGACTTGAAAAAAAAACTAGTTAACGATCTTAAGAGTAGCTTGCTTAATAATAGATGTTAACACATTTGTAATCTTTCATTTTTAGAGCACTAATTAACAACATATACTTTCATGTTATCCAAGATGTTTCCTTCATAATTCGTGCTCCGAACACACAAAAATAGTTCGCTTCTAAACTTCAATTTGGATTTTCATTAACAAATAGTTCTTTCAGAAAGTGCTGATAACTATTGCATTATATCTCTTTCCATTATGTATTGAGATTTTGATAATATCTATATAGGGGAGACACAATGGAATACCAGAATCAAATGGAACCTTCCCTTTGGGTTCCAATTAGATTCAACCAGAGAGCCTAAACGATCGCTAATCTATCAAAACCTTCACTTAATGTTCCAAATAAATATAAACTAGAAAAACACAAACCTTAATTCTAAAAAAATATCACAATAATCACAATACACCAATCCACGAGTCACCACAAGTTACCCCGTACAAAATCAACCACCATGAATCTTAATTCAACAAAACCCTTAATTTTTAAAATTAGGGTTTCACGAAAAATAGGTTAAATCAAGGAGCATCAAAAAGCCTATGGCTCTCTGGTACCATGTTAAATTCTACTCCTTTCGTCCTATTTTTATTGTTCACGTTTCCTTTTCAGGATGTCCCAATTTAATTGTCCACTGCTAAATATAGATAGAGAAATTTGATCAAGTTTACTATATTACCCTTGTTTAAAATTATTATTACAAACTTTAAAGAATACTTTAATTAATTAGCTAAGGGTAAAATTGTCACTATGTCAAAAAGTATAAAAGAGAAAGCAGTAATAAATGCACTTTTCTTAAACTGTGCATTTTTTGTCAGGGGAGTATCATATATAGGCAATAATTTTAGGACGGAGGGAGTATCAGATATAGGCAAGAACAACCACAAAATTTTATTTTAATGATTGGTAATATTAAACCGAATGTTTACAAGAAACTGATAAAACAAGAACACAATGATTTTATTAAGATAATAGTCATACTTCAACATAAGTGATGAGGTAGTTAAAAAATTATCAACTTAATCTAGATTACAGGAAAGATAATGTTAAGGTGTTTTGAGATGGAATGTTTATAAGTCATGATGGCCTAAACCTTATGGATCGAGATAAGGCATGTATAAGCCCAAATTAGACACACATGCCTTCCTAGATCCAATCTTCACATAATAGCCGGAACATCATAGCCATCCATGAAACCAAATCTAACATAAAAGCCCCTAAAATAAACTTAAGCAACTAATAAACATATGTAGAAGCAAGGCAATAATCACATTACATTAAAGGTATTAACCCAACATATAGGTTAATGGAAAGTTCTTTCGTAAGATACTATCACACATATATACGACAAAGCCATACATGAGTATAAAAAATCTAAACTTGTCTGATCATGGATTTACTTCATTTTATCCTAGTAGAAATGATGTGCAAGACTGGAAGAGTGTCATTTTTATTGCAAAATCTTGGCATGGGTTTTGGTGTTTTCATCATCTTAACTACATATAATGTATGTAGCTAATAATCTTGAATTTTCAGAAAAATTAAAAACTAAATCTATTCATGGAAATATTGAAATAACATAATGCAACATCCGGCTAATATTAACTACACGGCTCGAAACTTTAGGAAATATACGCAACATCTGACCAATCTTAACTACATGGCTGTATTCAATCATATTATGCATTCAATCATATTATGCACATGACTGGAAATTTAAGAGCAACTAGAATGTGAAGTTGAAACTTATGGAACTATATATGGCAGGGGTCTTTTTCATTGCCTATATAAACAACTATAATTTGTTAATTCATTCCACCACTTTCAACATCTCCCTTTCTTTACTTTTGGCTTGTTTTTTTTATTTCTTTCGGTGTTTCTTTTAGGCTTCATCTCTTTAACCTTGCATTTAGTGTTTTATTTTTTAGAAAGAAGATGCTGATGATGACAAAGACGTTAGGTTTATGCTCATGTCATACAAATATTTATACGGCTAGAAATACGTGAGCCTATAGGGTTCACACACGTTATACACATAGATATCACTCTATTGGTATATATATAATAATATAAGCGCATATTTATTATATATGTATTAATACTCGATTACTGTATATAATAATATAAGTGTATATTTATTATGTATGTCAATATTCCAACGATAGAATACTAACGGTCATTAATTAGTTCGTTTACGAATAATTAACAATAAGGCTTTTTAATTAATAGGTAATTAAATGTAATTATCCATAAATATTAGAAAAGTCAAAAAGTCAACACCAAAGGTGTAAATTGACTTAAAGGTGGCTGGTTATGGTAGAAGGAAAAAGGAGGGATCAAAGTGTCATGATTAGGTAGCTTTTTCCCCAAAGCTATGTAATCCCTAATCTAAACACTTATAAATATGAGGATCCCTAAGACTCATATAGAATTCTAAATCCATCTTTCTTCTTTCTCTAGTAGTCGAACCAAGCTTAAAACCCTTTTTACATATTTTTGGTTTCTTCTATACTTGACGTATTCTAGAAGTTGTTTGTGAAACAGCAATCTGGTGAATTGGTTGACGTGTAAGTATATAACATGTAAAAGGTTACTTACTTTAGTATCTAAGGTTTTGGTTTCACATGTATTACGACACATGTGTGCACTTGAAGAAGTACTCCGGATCTTCACATAGCATGGTTGCTATTCGTATGTTTTATCTGTTTATATTTTTATGTTCATTATAATTGCATATAAGAACTAGATCCTCTGCATAGCTCATATAATATTAATGTAACATAGGTTAATTTAGATAACGATTTCCAACAAAGAAAAAAGGTACGTAAATCTTTATGTCATCTAATATAATATAATCAGAAAAGTATTATAGATGAAGAATGTTGGAACCTAACTATAGACATGTATTGATGGCATTACATTACTAAAAATAATCTTTGTTTTAATTGTTTCTTTTTTTATTCTCCGACGAATAGGGTTTAAGGACACTAATTAGTAGATGGAGTTTGGCGGATGTATGGGCAACAAATAGCATAAACGAACATATTTATCATTTTATTATTATATTACTTTATTTAGTGTGTATTTTTTTCCCAATCTTACAATACTGTAGTTGTGTGTGGTTTGAGATTTCGTTCATTATTGAGATTTGGATGTGCAATGTTTATTTGGAATTCATAATTTCTTAATATATAAAGATTAAAAGATTTAGTTAACAAAATAGGATGTCAAGTACTTTCGGAATGTGCCACCAGATTTTAAACACTATTTTATTATTGAGATATGAACATACGATATCAAAAATAAGCGTCAAAAACATTGTGTTTGTGTGTGCCAAAAATCCTAACAGCCATCATCCTCCTTCTTTATCGAATCGTCGACCACCGGTATATTTGGGGGGGGGGATTTTCAACTATGGGAAAACAATCATTCACCA
This sequence comes from Tanacetum coccineum, assembly GCA_026074375.1. Classification (NCBI taxonomy): domain Eukaryota; kingdom Viridiplantae; phylum Streptophyta; class Magnoliopsida; order Asterales; family Asteraceae; genus Tanacetum; species Tanacetum coccineum. The sequence goes on from BQNB010082394.1 coordinate 7,467, forward strand.
CTGATGACAAAGGATGGACATGGATTTTCAATATAAAAAAACCCTATCTCCAAACCCATCGATAACCATTTTCAAAAGGATTTGGAACGAGTTGCATCCTCCTTTTATGTTTCTAATATCCCAGATTCTTTAGATGCAAAAGTATTATGGAATACTTGCGTTTCTTACGGCCGCCTGGTTGATGCATATATCGCTAACAAAAGATCAATAGGAGGTAAGCGTTTCGGATTTATCTATTTTCTGGGCATTAAAGGTGATTCTGAATTTGTAAGATCTTTATCAAACATATGGATTAGTAGCTTTGATCTCTATGTTTCGGTAGCTCGTTACCAAAGAAAAAATCAATCTGGAACCCAACCTAATCATCATGTGCCTGTTATGAATTCAAACCCTAAAAACTATCAAAACCCCAATGTTGTTCCTTCTTAAACTCTGATCCCTCCTATTACGAAACCTTTGTTTGCTTTAGTTCTTCACCCTAAAAAAGCCACACCCGCTGTCACACCTCTCGTTATCCATGTTCGTACCACCTCTCTTAAAGACCAAGACTTCATCACCATAGAAGATTCTTCAACCGTTATCCTCCTGAAAGTGAAAGATATGGAGTCAATGGGTAACATATATGCTATATATATAAGAATGTAGGTTTCTTAGACCTATTAACCAATAATGTTGAGGGTTTGTGGATATGGATTCAATTTCTGTCATTAAAGTCATGCCTAAAATTTCAAGAGAACACTAGTTTGAAGACTTTCTACTCCATAGCTAAATTACCATATCCCTATTTCAAAGTGGATGAACGTTGATTTGGGTCAAGATTAGTAGTATGCCTCTATGTGCCTGGGGTTCAAATGCATTCAAAAAAGTGGCATCCTTGTTTAGGAAATTCTTGTTTTTTGAAGCTGAAGATTCCATTGCCATGAGTGCAGGTAGAATGTGCATTGCAACTAAATCACATAAGCACATCTTTGAAAAAGTTCTCGTTGAAGTTCATGGGGAACATTTCGAAGTTCATGTATAAGAAATCAGTACATGAAGTGTTAAATTTTTTGACAACTCTCAGGATACATCTTCTAATATAGACGTTAACAAAGTTGTCAAGGACGCGGAAGTTGCAAATTCTGTGGAAGATGACTCCATAGACGATTTGAATGATTTGAATGAAAACCTCAACAACTTAGGCCATGATTTTATGGATATGGAAAACTTGGAGAATGCTTTTCCTATACAACCTGATACTCTAATAAAAGAAGAGAATTTTGCCCAACATGAAATTCAAAAGGATGAAGAGGTTTGTAAAGTTAACAAACCAAATATCGTTGATGGCCTCTGATGTTAGCAAACCTCTTGGTTTTGAACAATTCAAGCATAGTCCCTCCCATTCTAGTAAGTGTTCCACCTCTTTTGCTAGACACCATAATAAGGACATTAAAGGGTTTTTGTTAATTCATGAGCATAACAGTATTATTGAAGATGGAAACGCATTAGGATATAGAAAATCCCTCAATCGCATGATAAATGGTATCGGAGTTCACTTGGTAGATAAATGAATATGCTTTCGATAAATAGCTATGGTACGAAGAAAAGGCGTAAACGTGTTTGGATCAAAGACATGTGTTTCAAACATAACGTTCATTTTCTTGGTATTCAGGAATAAAAAATTACCCGTCTTGAGTTATTTTGGCTGAAGACCATGTGGGGTAACTTCGACTTTGATTACTCGTGTAGTATGGCTCGTGGTTGATCGGGTGGTATAATTTCTATGTGGGATCCGAATACTTTCTCAAAAGAAGAAATCTGGCGTGACGATTCTTTTATAATCGTGAAAGGGCGTTAGAAGAACTCGGTGGGCATTTTCTCCATGATTAATGTATATGGTCCTTAGGATCCGCAGGCCAAATTAGCTCTTTAGAATAAATTAGCCGATTTCATGCATAATTACAATGGAAAATTCATTCTTTTTGGTGATTTAAACGTTGTCCACAATGAACAAGAAAAGTTTGGTTCTATTTTCTCTAGTCACAAAGCTGGTCATTTTAATGCTTTTATTGATTCTTCAGGTTTAATTGATCTTCCCATTGGTGGACGCTATTATACTTGGATGAATAAAGCTGGAACTAAACTCAGTAAGCTCGATCGTTTTCTTATTTCGAATGATATATTAGAGGCTATCCCTGATATTCACATAACGGCTCTTGATCGTTTTTGGTCTGACCATACTCTTATTCTCTTTCATGTTAAGAAATCGAACTTTGGCCCATCTCTATTTAAATTATACAACTCCTGGTTATTGCGTGACAGTTTTGATGACCTTATTAGATCTACTTGGTCCTCTATAGAAAACCATTCTAATGATAGAAGCCATATGTCACATGAAAAGTTGAGGTCTATTAAAGATTCTATCAAACAATGGCACAATAATATCAAGATTAATGATCGTAATAAAAGACTTAAAGCTTTAAATGATCTAAAGTTTATTGAAAAAATGATTGATGAAGGTTCAGCTAACAAGAATGATCATGAAAATCATATCAAGCTTCTCCAAGATATTGATAATCTCGACAATCTTGAAGCCCATGGGATCATTAATCAAAAGAGGAGATCCTAATTTATTACCGGTATTATGCACGATGGCACTTGGATTACGAACCCGTCTTAAATTAAGGACGCTTTCCTTAATTTCTTTAAAGAAAAATTTCAAGCCCATGATTCTCAGATTATTTTTTCTCCATTGGTGCACTCTACTGACCTTTGCCCGAATGATCGTGATTTTTTGGAGACTTGTGTTACTTTGGAGGAAGTTAAAATTGCTGTTTAGGATTGTGGCAGCAATAAAGCCCCCGGTCCTCACTTTGTTCCTCACTTCGCATTAGGATTGTGGCCGCCCAGTAAGTGAGCCAATCTTATCGTTCCTCACTTCGTATTATTGTGTACATATGCCCTAGATGTTTATACTAACAAAGTAAACGTGCCTCCTATTGTGATTGCAAATCTTCTAGAGTCCCGACCACCAGGATCCCCGCTGGAGGTGTGGTTACAACAGAGGCACCCGGCTTGTTACCTGTGGAGAGTTTGGAGTCAAACAGATCCATGTCTGTCCCATCCGTTGAAGGGTCACCCGAAGCTATATATCAACCCGGGTGGGGGTGACAAATGACTGCCGTTTGGACACCCCGGAGGTGTGCCGAGATATGGTAGACTACACAGTACCGCCGGGGTACTTCTTTGAGCTTCATCATTTGCCCAACACTGACTTCTTGGCCCAGTACAATACAAACCTGGCGCGACAAGTAGCTCAGGGATTCTAACTAAGGTAAAGGTTCGAACAAGAGGTTAGGCTATTAAAGAAAGCCAAAGCTCAGGTAGCTAGCGGGTGTCTACCCTTCAAGCACAGGTTATGGGCAAAGAGAGAATACATGCAACTTTTGAGGAGTTTAAGAAGTATGAGGATGATAGGGTGGAGAAGCATTATGTAGAAATGGATGCGCGTCTTGATGTGCTGAGCATAGACTTTGATGAGGAGTTGTACCCCTATATGCTGACAGCGATTGCAGGTCGCCGATGGGTCATCAGGTACGGCCTACGTCGAGCCGTAATGAAATGTGCTGAGTCTATTGAGCTAAGGTAGATGTTTGCTTATGTCGTGTCCGCGGGGACTGCGAAAGGTATGAGCGAGGGGCTCAAGTATGGGGTAAAACAGGGAGAGGCCAAGTTAGACTTAGCGGCTATGGAGGCCTATGATGTTGAGGCCGACGACAAATACATCGCGGCCCTACATGCCTTGAAGGATTTAAAATACTCGTTAGTCGATCAGCTGGAAAAATTAAAGGATGCCCCACTAGACTTAATCATGGCGTCCTTACACTTGGAAAGCGATACCGGAGAAGATGCTCCACAATGGATCCATCATCTGCTACCCATCTCTTCCCAGCTCACCATACCTGTATACCCGAAGGTACATAACCATGAGGACCCCTGGGCCTTTAAAGAAGAAATATTGTTGGGGGATGCCATTGCAGCAAACATAAGCTGTGCCGAGAAGAAGAAGAAGTGCAGGGTTGTGTGCCGCACTCACGGTATTAGTTCTGCCTATCATGCTAGATCTGATGGTGTTCTTGTATCAGTTCCCATTGTTGCCCCTCAGGGCCTTGCTATCCTGCTTGCGGATGCTATCACACAGACAGATATATCTGAATATGAAGCATCTCCAAAGCTACTCAGATCCAAGTCTTTACCACCCTTTTATAATTTAGATTGGCCATAGTACCATTTGTGGTACTTAATATTTTTGTTTGTAATATATACACGGATGTCCGTGATGAACAACGTTTATAATGCATTATCTATTAGTATAATTTGCACTTGTAGTGTCTTAAATGCTCTGTGGGAGTCTTTTCTTATGCACCTAACGTCTTAGGTGCATGCCAATTTAGGACACAGGATCCGTGGCCGCTAGGGTTGCAACCCTATTATACGACAGGCCCCTTATAAAGATATTTGGCCTATAATTATTCGGAAATAGTCATGAGTGATAAATAGCATGAAGTAAAAGTAGACGTAAAAATTGAAAAGAATCAATAAATAACAAGTTTTACGTTATATAAAAAAGGCGCTGGGTTAGCTAGACCCAGCGGAGTTTTATTCATGCACTAAAAACAAAAAGGAATAAATACATGGTTCACTTTAGTACGAGTCCTAATTGTAGTGTAAATTCATCCATGCATGAGCCGTGGCTCAGAGGTAACACTTTTTTAGATTGGCGACATTCCACGTGCTTGGGAGGACCGTTTCATCTGTAGATCTTGGCTTGTATGCTCCATCTTCTAGTGCCTCCTTTACCTTGTAAGGTCGTTTCCACTTTGGACCAAGCTTCCATCCACCTACAGCATGACTAGCGGTGTTGCTGTGGTAGACGAAGTTTCCTAGTTTGAAAGTAACACCGCAGACCCTGACGTTGTAATATTTTGTCATGAATTGCCGCGCGTTTGCACCGTTCTTCTAGTAAATCCAAATTTAGTCGTAGCTCTTCATCGTTGTGTACTGCGTCCACTGCCGCGGTGCGATACATTGGCATTCCTATTTCTGCAGGTATGACGGCTTCCATTCTGTAGGTCAATAAGAAAGGTGTGTCGCCATGGCTTGACTTAATCATTGTGCGATGGGCCTAGAGGACATGGGGGAGTTCTTCGATCCAGTTCTTGTTTCCCTCCCTCAGGCAAGCCTTGATTCCTTTACCCAAGCTCCAGTTTTCCCTTTCTACGAGTCCATTGGACTGCGAGTGCTTTACTATGGCAAATCATTGTATGATATTCAATTTGTCAGACCAATCCTTGAACGGGTTATCACTGAATTATTTGCCATTGTCCGAGACTATTTCTCCTGGGAGACCGAAGCGGCATACGATGTTGTGATGGTCGCTACAGCTTTCGCTTCTATCCATTTAGTGAAATAATCCATAGCGATGATCAAAAATTTGACCTTTCCTGGTCCTTCTGGGAAAGGACCAGCTATGTCAATTCCCCACTTGTAGAATGGCCACAGGGCTGTGATTGGGGTTAGCGGTTGTTGGTGGTTTCTTGGCACGGGATGATGTATTTGACAATCGTTGCATGTACGTATCATTTCTCATGCGTCCCGGTGCATAGTTAGCCAATAATATCCTAGTCATATGGCTTTGGCCACCATGGACCGCGGTCCGGCGTACATATTGCACGACCCCTCATGAATTTCACGGATCACATAATCCGCTTGGAGTGGTCCGACACACCTTAGCCACGGCTTTAGGAATGACCGCCTATAAAGAACTCCTTCCACCAATTCATACTGTCTGGCTTTGATTCGGAGTTTGCTTGCCTCCTTTCTATCACCGGGAAGGGTCCTATCTTTCAGGTACTCCATTATCGGAGTCATCCATATTGGTCCCTCTTCTTCTACTACCGTCGCCACTTCTTCCTCTTGTATGGATTTTTTCTTTAAGTATTTCAACCAAGACTTGTTTTGATAGGTGTACGAAACTGGTTGACGCGATCTTGCTCAGGGCGTCCGCCTTCCTGTTTCTGCTTCTTGGGACTTAATTATGAAAAAGTTAGCGAAGCCATTAATTAGGCTTTTTGCATTCTAGAGGTACTTGACCATATTTTCTTCTTTGGCGACGTAAGTCCCTAGGACCTGGTTTGCTACTAGTTTAGAGTCTACGCTTACGTGCACATTGCACACGCCTATCTGCGCTGCTATCCTAAGGCCAGCTATCAATGCCTCATACTCTGCCTCATTGTTAGAAGCGGTGAACTGAAACCTTAGCGAGTAGGTGAACTCCGTTCCTTCCGGGCTTGTCAGTATTAAGCCAGCGCCGGATCCATCTACACATGATGATCCGTTCATGAATAATGTCCATGACCCTTACAGGGTTTCAACCATGGGTGTATCTGGCTGGCCTTCGTTTGGCTTTTCCACAAGGAAGTCCGCTAGTATTTGTCCCTTTACCGACGTCCGTGGGCGGTATGTGATATTGTGTTCTCCCAGCATGACGCTCCATTTTTGTAATCGTCCTACCACGTCAGGATGTGACATTATTTTTTTGATGGGTTGGTTGGTAATAACCGCGATAGGATGCACTTGGAAATATCTCTGCAACCTCTTAGCGGCAAAAGTTTAGCTCGGGTCCCTATAATACACGGCTTACGAAGTAGATCGGCGTCTGAACCATGCCCCTTTCAGTAATCAAGACCGCACTAATTGCTCTGTGGGATGCGGACATGTATACAATCAGCTCCTCTTTTAGTTTGGGTGCTACCAGCAGGGGTAGCTCCGACAAGTGCTGCTTGAGTTGCTTGAAGGCTTGTTTCGCTTCTGGCATCCAATGGAAGTCGCTCTTTTTAATGCATTTCTTCAAAGTTTTAAATAGCGGCAGGGACTTTTCTGCTGACTTAGAGAGAAACCTATTCAGACTAGCTAACTTCCTGTTGAGGATCTGGACCTCTTTGATCGTTCGTGGGGACGAGAGTTGTAGTATAACTTCTGTTTTGTCAGGGCATGGTTTTATCCCTTCCAGGTTGATCGTGTACCCCAAGAACATTTCTTCCACGGCCCTAAACATACATTTTTTAGGGTTGAGCTTCATGTTTATTTTGCGTAACGTCCGAAATGTTTCATCAATATCTCTTAGCATTTCTGCTTCCGTGTGACTCTTAATAACCAAGTCATCAATGTATACTTCTATGTTCTGACCAACTTGGTTGTCAAAGGATTTGTCTACTAGCTGCTGTTACGTGGTGCCAGCATTATTGAGACCGAAGGGCATTTTTGTATAGTAATACACCCCTTGGCTGGTGTGGAAGGCCGTTTTCTCTTCATCTGACTCTGCCATCTACATCTGGTGATAGCCTTTGTAAACATCCAAGAAACACTTAAATGGGTAACCGCAGAGGGATTCAACTTTCTAGTCAATTTCTGGAAGGGGGTAACAATCTTGTGGACAAGCCTTATTTAAGTCTGTGAAATCCACGCACTTTTTCTAGCTACCGTCGTGCTTTTTCACCATGACTGGGTTGGACAGCCAGTCGTGGTAATAGACTTCTCTCATGATTCTAGCCTCTACTAGTTTCTGTACCTCTGCTTGGATGGCTTTCGCATGCTCCAGGGCCTGACCCTTTTTCTTCTGTCGAATAGGCGAATATCCTTCTTGGATATTGAGCCGATGCTCAATATCCTTCTCGGATATTGAGCCAATGTTCAGCTACCGAACAGGCGAATATCCTTCCCATTGGTGGATGCTATTATACTTGGATGAATAAAGCTGGAACTAAACTCAGTAAGATCGACTATTTTCTTATTCCGGATGATATTTTGGAGGCTATCCCTGATATTCACATAACGGCTCTTGATCGTCTTTTGTCTAATGATAGAACTCTTCTCTTGCATGAAAAGTTAAGGTCTATTAAAGGTTCTATCAAACAATGGCACAACAATATCAAGATTAATGATCGTAATAAAAGACTTGAAGCTTTAAATGATCTAAAGGTTATTGACAAAAAGATTGATGATGGTTCAGCTAAAGAGAATGATCGTGAAAATCTTATCAAGCTTCTCCAAGATATTGATAATCTTGACAATCTTGAAGCCCGTGATTTAATTCAAAAGGCTCATATTAAGTGGGATATCGAAGGTGATGAGAACTCCAAATTTTTTCATGGGATCATTAATTAAAAGAGGAGATCCCAATCTATTACCGGTATTATGCACGATGGCACTTGGATTACGGACCCGTCTCAAATTAAAGATGCTTTCCTTAATTTCTTTAAAGAAAAATTTCAAGCCCATGATTCTCAGATTATTTTTTCTCCATTGGTGCACTCTACTGACCTTTGCCCGAATGATTGTGATTTTTTGGAGACTCGTGTTACTTTGGAGGAAGCGAAAATTGCTATTTAGGATTGTGGCAGCAATAAAGCCCTCGATCCTGATGGTTTCTCTTTTGCCTTCGTTAAGAAATATTAGGATCTTCTTAAGAAATATATTTTAGAGTTTGTAGACTCGTTTCTTGCCTCTGGTACGATTCCATAGGGTGCTAATTCCTCCGTTTTCACGCTTATCCCAAAGGTTAGTAATCCTATGCAAATTAAAGATTTCCATCCCATATCTCTCATTGGTATTCACTATAAGATTATTGCTAAAATTATTGCTAACCGGCTTTCTAAAGTGATTGATAGAATTGTTAGTAAAGAGCAATCCACTTTTATAGCGGGTCAGCAAATCCTTGATCGTCCTCTTATTCTTAATGAGGTGATCGATTGGTTTAAGAAGATCAAGAAAAAGATGCTTATCTTTAAAGTGGACTTCGAAAAAGCTTTTTACTCGGTTAGTTGGAAGAACTTGGACTTTGTTCTTCTTAGTCTTGGTTTCAGTTCTAAATGGAGATCTTGGATTCGTGCTTGCCTTCATTCGTCAAGAGCTTCTATTTTGATTAATGGTAGTCCTACTTCTGAATTTTCCATCAAGCACGGTTTGAGACAGGGAGACCCTCTATCACCATTTCTATTTATTTTTGTCATGGAAGGTCTTCATTGTGCTATGTCTAACGTAGTTAGTACCGGTTTAATTCATGGGATCAAGATAGGTTCATCAGATATCACTTTATCTTACCTTTTTTATGCAGATGATGTTATTATTACCATTGATTGGAATTCTAGAGACCTTGATAACATTATTCGTGCTCTTCATGTCTTCTATTTAGCATCGGGTCTCAAAATTAATATTCACTAGTCCAACATATTTGGTATCGGTGTTCCTAATGTTGATGTTGTTGATATTGCTAGACGAATAGGCTGTGCATCAGGAATCTTCCCTTTCACTTATCTTGGTCTTCCAATCGGGTCCAATATGAACCTTGTTTCAAGTTGGCAATTCTTGATCGATCGTTTTCAAACGAAACTATCTTCCTAGAAAGCTAATCTTTTATCCATTGGTGGATGCCTCACTCTCATTAAAGCTATAGCAACCCATAATTTTCCTCTATGTAATTATCCATCTATTAAATTAGATGCAATTTTTTCTCAGTGTAATTTCCATCTATTAAATTAGATGCAACCATTTTCATGGGAATATTTTTGCTTTATTACATCCATAATGTAACGTAACTTACATTACAAAAGTAAACAAGCTCACGCAACTACCAATGCCAACTCCATCAACGTTTATATCAAGTAAATGTTATAATATGTCAATCAATATGTTTTAAACTCCATTTTTACCATACGTTATCTATTTAACGTACCATTCATAACGTTTATTATAAAACGGATTTCATATGTTAATGTTTATATCAAAACTCTAACTACATGTAATGTTTACATACAAACCAAAAGTACAAACTTATAAGGCATTAGTACAAGGTTACAATGCATAATATTTGAATTATTTTTCGTTCCAAAACCCTAGTACAACTCCTTTAAAGCTAGAGTACAAGTTGATTAAGCACGAGATTTAAATTTAGCTTTTTCTCTCTAAGCTAATATACACCATTCATTCCACATTTTAAGCACAACTTACAAGCACTCAATGCATAGCATTTAAACTACATTTCCTTCCCTAACCCTAACCTATACTCGTCCTAAAATCCTAAACCCTAATTTGAAAACCCTAGCAAACCTGACACCCTTTAAAATAGTTCTAACCTAGCTAGAACTCACCACTATGATCCACCACCTTGTCTAGCTCCTTGTCACCACCTTGCTAAGCACCACCATCACCTCCTTGTCACCACTTAGCCAACTTGCACCCCAAGTAACCTACTTGTCACCTCCTTGTTTAACCGAACCCTTTACGTCTTTCATACACCTTTCAAAGCTACTTTCCTAGCTCTAATAGTCATCCTAGCTATCCCTTGGCCATCACTCCTAGCTCACCTTGGTCATTACTTCTCCCAAACTTGGCCACTACTCTTCTTTACCCCTATATATAGCTGAAACATGCATGCTTCCATACACTTACCATTAAGCTAAACACTACCTCAAAATCATGTTCTAATCAAGCTAAGGAAGAGAAGAGAGAAAGTATAAGCTATTTAGAAGCCAAGGTTAAGAAGAAAGAAGCTCTTGATTCATCTCCTAAAGTTTTGGGTTGTATTTGCTTATTTCAATTCATTTGCATCCATTCATGTACTAGTAAGCTTTTCTACTCGTTCAATAAGCCATTGTTATGTTTAAGATCATGTATACACTTTGTTTTAATCATTTGATCAAACAAAACCATGTTGAAAACTCCTAAACCCTAATCGAACCTTAAGTGACCCGTTTTGAAACCCTAATCTATTCGAAACCCTAGATAAGCTAGCTTGAGCTTATTCTTATCATAATAAGCTCCTATGTACTTTTATAATCACTTGGAATAAGTTCCTAAAACCCTAAGCCTATTTGTTGGTTTTCCTAAACCAAACACACCCTTAAAAGCCTAAAACCCTAATTTTGAACCCTAATAAGCTATAAGCCATAAGCTGTTGTTATAAGCTATTTATATAAGCTTAATTATCACTTTTATAAGCTTTGAAACAAATCCTAAAAGCTAAAACCTAGCGGGTTAATATTTCTAAACCAAACGAACCCATTTTTTGATTTTCAAACTCATAAGCTCATTTTATAAGCTACAAGCTCGTAAAACTAACTTATTTTAGCTTATAGTAATAAGCTATAAGCTGAAAATTGATTTTGAGATCAAAAATACTAAGATTATGGAATTTGGACTAAAAACACAAAACATTTCATGAATAAGGGTATATATTGTAGCATTTGAAACTTATAAACTTTTTGGGCCAAAAATGTAATTATCCTATAGTTAAAATTGAAAGGCCTGTTTTGCCATATTTCAAAGTTAAGGATTTAAATGTTTAAAGATATAAAGTAAAGGGTTAAATTTGTCACTACCTTGCTAAGTACCACCATCACCTCCTTATCACCACTTATCCAACTTACACCCCAAGTAACCTACTTGTCACCTCCTTGTTTAACCTAACCCTTTACTTCTTTCATACACCTTTCAAAGCTACTTTCCTAGCTCTAATAGTCATCCTAGCTATCCCTTGGCCATCACTCCTAGCTCACCTTGGTCATTACTTCTCATAAAAATGGCCACTACTCTTCTTTACCCCTATATATAGCCAACACATGCATGCTTCCATACACTTACCATTAAGCTAAACATTACCTCAAAATCATGTTCTAATCAAGCTAAGGAAGAAAAGAGAGAAAGTATAAGCTATTTAGAAGCCAAGGTTAAGAAGAAAGAAGCTCTTGATTCATCTCCTAAAGTTTTAGGTTGTATTTGCTTATTTCAATTCATTTGCATCCATTCATGTACTAGTAAGCTTTTCTACTCGTTCAATAAGCCATTGTTATGTTTAAGATCATGTATACACTTTGTTTTAATCATTTGATCAAACAAAACCATGTTGAAAACTCCTAAACCCTAATCGAACCTTAAGTGACCCGTTTTGAAACCCTAATCTTTTCGAAACCCTAGATAAGCTAGCTTGAGCTTATTCTTATCTTAATAAGCTCCTATGTACTTTTATAATCACTTGGAATAAGTTCCTAAAACCCTAAGCCTATTTGTTAGTTTTCCTAAACCAAACGTACCCTTAAAACCCTAAAACCCAATTTTCGAACACTAATAAGCTATAAGCCATAAGATGTTATTATAAGCTATTTATATAAGCTTAATTATCACTTTTATAAGCTTTGAAACAAATCCTAAAAGCTAAAACCCATCGGGTTAATATTTCTAAACCAAACAAACCCATTTTGGATTTTCAAACTCATAAGCTCATTTTATAAGCTACAAGCTCGTAAAACTAACTTATTTTAGCTTATAGTAATAAGCTATAAGCTAAAAATTGATTTTGAGATAAAAAATATAAAGATTATGGAGTTTGGACTAAAAACACAAAACATTTCATGAATAAGGGTATATATTGTAGCATTTGAAACTTATAAACTTTTTGGGCCAAAAATGTAATTATCCTATAGTTAAAATTTAAAGGCTTGTTTTGCCATATTTCAAAGTTAAGGATTTAAATGTTTAAAGATATAAAGTAAAGGGTTAAAGTTGTGACCACCTTGCTAAGTACCACCATCACCTCCTTGTCACCACTTAGCCAATTTGCACCCTAAGTAACCTACTTGTCACCTCCTTGTTTAACCTAACCCTTTACGTCTTTCATACACCTTTCAAAGCTACTTTCCTAGCTCTAATAGTCATCTTAACTATCCCTTGGCCAAAACTCCTAGCTCACCTTGGTCATTACTTCTCCTAAACTTGGCCACTACTCTTCTTTACCCCTATATATAGCCAAAACATGCATGCTTCCATACACTTACCATTAAGCTAAACACTACCTCAAAATCATGTTCTAATCAAGCTAAGGAAGAGAAGAGAGAAAGTATAAGCTATTTAGAAGCCAAGGTTAAGAAGAAAGAAGCTCTTGATTCATCTCCTAAAGTTTTAGGTTGTATTTGCTTATTTCAATTCATTTGCATCCATTCATGTACTAGTAAGCTTTTCTACTCGTTCAATAAGCCTTTGTTATGTTTAAGATCATATATACACTTTGTTTTAATCATTTGATCAAACAAAACCATGTTGAAAACTCCTAAACCCTAATCGAACCTTAAGTGACCCGTTTTGAAACCCTAATCTATTCGAAACCCTAGATAAGCTAGCTTGAGCTTATTCTTATCATAATAAGCTCCTATGTACTTTTATAATCACTTGGAATAAGTTCCTAAAACCCTAAGACTATTTGTTGGTTTTCCTAAACCAAACGCACCCTTAAAACCCTAAAACCCTAATTTTGAACCCTAATAAGCTATAAGCCATAAGATGTTGTTATAAGCTATTTATATAAGCTTAATTATCACTTTTATAAGCTTTGAAAAAATCCTAAAAGCTAAAACCCATCGGGTTAATATTTCTAAACCAAACAAACCCATTTTGGATTTTCAAACTCATAAGCTCATTTTATAAGCTACAAGCTCATAAAACTAAATTATTTTAGCTTATAGTAATAAGCTATAAGCAGAAAATTGATTTTGAGATAAAAAATAGAAAGATTATGGAATTTGGACTAAAAACGCAAAACATTTCATGAATAAGGGTATATATTGTAGAATTTGAAACTTAAAAACTTTTTGGGCCAAAAATGTAATTATCCTATAGTTAAAATTCAAAGGCCTGTTTTGTCATATTTCAAAGTTAAGGATTTAAATGTTTAAAGATATAAAGTAAAGGGTTAAATTTGTCACCACCTTGCTAAGCACCACCATCACCTCCTTGTCACCACTTAGCCAACTTGCACCCCAAGTAACCTACTTGTCACCTTCCTTGTTAACCTAACCCTTTACGTCATTCATGACACCTTTCAAAGCTACTTATCCTAGCTCTAAAATCATCCTAGCTATCCCTTGGCCATCACTCCTAGCTCACCTTGGTCATTACTTCTCCCAAACTTGGCCACTACTCTTGTTTACCCCTATATATAGCCAAAACATACATGCTTCTATACACTTACCATTAAGCTAAACACTACCTCAAAATCATGTTCTAATCAAGCTAAGGAAGAGAAGAGAGAAAGTATAAGCTATTTAGAAGACAAGGTTAAGAAGAAAGAAGCTCGTGATTCATCTCCTAAAGTTTCGGGTTGTATTTGCTTATTTCAATTCATTTGCATCCATTCGTGTACTAGTAAGCTTTTCTACTCGTTCAATAAGCCATTGTTATGTTTAAGATCATGTAATACACTTGTTTAATCTTTGATCAAACAAAACCATGTTGAAAACTCCTAAACCCTAATCGAACCTTAAGTGACCCGTTTTGAAACCCTAATCTATTCGAATCCCTAGATAAGCTAGCTTGAGCTTATTCTTATCATAATAAGCTCCTATGTACTTTTATAATCACTTAGAATAAGTTCCTAAAACCCTAAGCCTATTTGTTGGTTTTCCTAAACCAAACGCACCCTTAAAACCCTAAAACCCTAATTTTAAACCCTAATAGGCTATAAGCCATAAGCTGTTGTTATAAGCTATTTATATAAGCTTAATTATCACTTTTATAAGCTTTGAAACAAATCCTAAAAGCTAAAACCCATCAGGTTAATTTTTTTAAACCAAACGAACCCATTTTGGATTTTCAAACTCATGAGCTCATTTTATAAGCTACAAGCTCGTAAAACTAACTTATTTTAGCGTATAGTAATAAGCTATAAGCTAAAAATTGATTTTGAGATCAAAAATACAAAGATTATGGAATTTGGACTAAAAACACAAAACATTTCATGAATAAGGGTATATATTGTAGCATTTGAAACTTATAAACTTTTTGGGCCGAAAATGTAATTATCCTATAATTAAAATTCAAAGGCCTGTTTTGCCATATTTCAAAGTTAAGGATTTAAATGTTTAAAGATATAAAGTAAAGGGTTAAATTTGTAAATTAATATATACCAAGGGTATATATTATCATTTTTGAATTCTTAAGGGTATAAAATGTAATATTTTTATATTTAATTATAAAAATATATTTAAACATTATAAGACTCAATTTTATTAAAACCCGACACATTTATCATTTCATTCATCGATTGAAGCATATAAAAACAATTATGTTATATATTCAACATAATTTTATAATCAGTAACAGCTTTTGAAGAAACTTAAAAACATAAAATCCTATCATTTAAACTATAACGTATCATGTTACTAGGGAATTTCATGTGAGGGGTCTTCATTTAGTTAGAAGAGTTTTGACGAGATTGCTGGATTTATAATATTTAAAGTGTCCTAGCTCCTCCAACGTCTACTACATGACCTCTGGATTATGATAGCTCGAACAGTGATACAATGTTTTCACAAACTAATAAACCTAAATTCATTTACGTTAAACTTTATGAAATAAAGTTTTGAAAGAATCAAACTAAGACTTGACATATTACCCCAGGTTACGTGAAAGCTAGTTTTACTTCCATTGAATTACTAATCCGTCAATCAACAACCTTGTTAAGTTTATTACAATGTAGTCCCTACCATTACATGTTTTGGTAAACTACTAATATGGGGAAGATACATGCATAAACCATGATACAAGTATTTCCAACTATAATGGTATCCTGATATATTATTACCTAAGTCACCATCTATTTGCTAAAAGTGCCCCACTATCATGAAAACCTGATAATTACTTTTGAAAAGTAAGCATGAATTCGTGAATAGAACTATGGGACTAGAGACTCCCCGACCAGGTTCTGTACACACAGGCAACGGATACAATTTCATATTGAGAAACTCTAAGTATTTGGCAAAAGCACCCGCTGGGCAACAACATATGAATACCATAAGCTTGAAGGCTTCCGTGTCATGAGCTTAGTGCAATCATATAATATTGTTTTACCATGATAAATGTAATTTGTGTAATTATACGATTACATTGACTTGTATTCCAATCTATTACATTTCAAAACCTGTGCATTTCACTCAACTTTGTGTTGACCTTTTTTATTATTTTAACTCAGGTAATTGAGCAACCTAAGGCACGATAGCTTTGTACTTGGGGGGGATGTCCAAACTTGTTATCATTCAAACTTTATGTTTTCAATGTACTTTGGGACCTCTTTTGTAAAACTCTGATATATTATTGAATGATAACTACATTTTCCAAAACGTCTCTTTTGAGTCATTTTTTATGATTATGACTGTTGATTCATGAAGTAATACCCCCAATTTAGTTTCCGCTGCTAAGTCAAATATCAGGGTGTTACAAAAGTTATCCTTAGAAGTCTTGGTATTTACTTCTTATTGATCTTTAAGGCCCGTGAAACTATTTTGAAGTATTTGGAAAGATATCGTGCTAAGTATTTTTAGGGTGGTTCTCAAGATTCTAGAAAACTCTCATGGATCAAATGGTCTAACGTCCTTTCCTCATTTGATAAAGAAGGTCTGAATATTGGAAGTTTAAAAGCTTTTAACCTTGCTCTTCTTCAAAAATGGCATTGGAGGTTATTTTCTTCTCCGAATTCTTTATGGATTAAAGTTATAAAGTCGTTTCATGGTTATGAATGTGGGTTTGATACCGAGGGCTGCAAGTTCAATGGTAAGTGGGCAAGTATAGTTGGCTCATCTAATTATCTTCATTCGTAAAATATTATCCCTCTTAATACCCTTCGTTTCCGTGTGGATGTGGTACCCGTATACATTTTTGGAAAGACATATGGATTGGTGATTCTCCCCTATATACTCGTTACAATAGGTTATTTCGCTTGGATCCTGATAAGGATTGCTTAATTATTGATCGTATTTCTAACGGTCAATGGAAGTGGAATTGGTCTAGGGAAGATATTGGTGTGAAAAACAAGGCTTATCTTAGAGAATTGCTCCTGGAAATTAGTCTTGTGGATATTATTATGGAGGAAGATTCGTGTGTTTGGGATATGGCTATCGATGGCATTTTTTCGGTTGGGGATAATCGTCGTCTTATTGATGCGAAGATTCTTCCCACTTTGGTGCCTCTGACTTCATGGGATAAAACCCTCCCGCGTAAAGTAAATATTTTTATATGGAGATTGGCTTTGGATCGGTTACCTCATAGATTGAACCTGTCAGCTCGGGGCATGGATATTGCTTCCATTGCGTGCCCTTCTTACAATGATAATGTGGAATCCTCTTCTCATATTTTCTTTGATTGTGATTTCGCTAAGGAGATTTGGAGATTGATTAGTAGTTGGTGCGACTTTCCTCTTCCTACATTTACATCATATGGTCATTGGATGTCTTGGTTTACTTCATGGCAGGCTCCTAAACAGAATTCGCATTGTTTGTACATTATCGTTGTGGCTTCTTTTTGGTGGATTTGGAGGTTTCGTAACAGTGTGATATTTTGTCCTCAACCGTTAAGGAAAAGTGACATGTTTGATAACATCCGTTCTTCATCTTTTTCTTGGTTATCTTACAGGGGTCGTATGTCTTGTAGCAGGGTGGATTGGATTAAGGCTTCGTTGTTGATCGCGCGTTAGCCCTGCTCAGATGATGCTAGTTGTCCTTCTTTGTATGGAGTCAGTCCTTATTGTTTTGTTTATTCCCTGGGACTTGTTTGGTCGTCATCAAAAACTCCCCGGAGTGAAAACCGGTGGCTCGGCCTCCATGGGTGGGGATTTTTCTCTTGTCTCTATTGGCAAGAGTTTTTTCATCCCTTTTGATGTCCTCGCAGTTAAAGTCTCAAGTAGGGTCTAGAATGTGTTGCATTGTTTCTTTTCTAGATTGTTTTATGTACATTTAGCTTCTAGAGCCTTACTAGAAGCTTTTTCATATCTTATATATATATATATATATATATATATATATATATATATATATATCTTTTGCCGTTCAAAAAAAATAAGCGTCAAAATACATTATCATTACATATAAAGCATAATAGCCTTATATTTTTAGTAATATTGAATTTTTAACTTACACATGTTTATTCATAATTAGAACTTACCCTGACAATTTAATATAGTTAATCATATTTAATAATCCTATAGAACAACTCATTACATTATATATGAGAAAATTATTATATTATAATACTTGATTAATACACCCCAATTCTTTTGAAAATACAATTTAATATTTTCAGGACTTGCACAACAATTTATAAAAACTTATATCTTACAAAAGGGTAAATATGATGTCTCATCCATCGGTCCAATAGTTACAACCGAAAACCGGATTAGTCTCCAATAGGTACTGCTTGCACCTTATATAAGCGTCCTAAGTTGAGTCATATAGGTCCCCGTCGTTACCGATTTTAATAACGTACACAATCGTGAACCGAGCCTCACCGAGATCAAATTCTTTTTATTTTCCGGTTAATTATCACAAGGTACATGCCATTGCAACGCGCGAGTACCCTTTACTTAAGAAATTGAAATTGAGGGAATGAATTTTTATCACCTCATGACTCTAACCTCTCTAAAAGTCTTTAACCCATTATCCTTGCATCCTTCTCCCAGCTTCACATGCTATGTTATTTATACTAAACAAGCATTTCAAGACAATAATAAATAAATAATAACATAGGGCTCTATTTTATAATAATATATCGTGATCAAAGAAACGATGTTCTATCCATCTTATGTTTATAGATGTTATTGAAGCAAGGCCTTATTGACAATAAATAACTTGGCGCTTATCTACATGTGAGTTTAGTTTTAATGAAAATAAAAATATTTGGTTATTGTACGCACATTAGAATTTCGTGAGTTAAAACATAACTAATAAGATACTAAATGTACTAGATTTAATGATGCACTTTGGACGAGACCCCAAACCAAATCTCACATGGTTGACCATTTTTTTCCATCTCGACCTAAGGTTAGGAACCACCTTAATTTTGCTTCTGGCTCCGCCACTGTATATGACTAGAGCCATATAGCGATGTTATTGGTCTATGTATATGGTTCTACCTATGATTATGATATAATGTAACTTTGTAGCCTATTTTTCAATATAAATTGTATGATATAACTTAATCAAGTTTTATATTTAATTTATAGGAGGAATTGCGTATATGGTCCATTCATAAAACTTGTATTTTGTTGATATATAAGCTAAAATCATAAATTGAGTATATATCTTTAATTAAACATTAAAAGTCTTCAATTTTTTTAAAGAATTGTTTTTTTAATGTATTTTAAAACCTGAAAAAAACACATCCTATAATTATAATTTATATTAAATTGACCCATTATACCCCTTCTACTTTACACTTATTTATGAAACATATTTTGGCTACTTTATTACATGGGTTGAAAATATGGACTCCTTCGTAAACATAGAATACCTTTTAACAATGAAGTGAATAGAACCCACAAAGAACATATAGTTTCTAAAGCTATTTACATGTGGACAGAATTCTCTCTTATTATAGAGAAAGCGCCATCATACTCGATAATTAAACAAACGCCCCTTCATCTTGATTAAAGGACCATCTTATATATAAACAAACCAATCTTGTTGTCCCCTCTTTTTATACAAATAGACAAAAACAATGTCTAATCTAATAGTGTGTATAAAATGTGATTGATTGTTCAATATTTAAGGAGTTAATGATAGGTACATTTTCTATTTTTAATTTATAATTATACTTATAAGTTTTTTGACGTTTGGATTTTTAAAAATTTACATTCTAAAAACAAAAATTTGCGGTATATTTGACAAATTTATTGTTTTGAAAAGGATATATATATATATACGTATTATAAAGTATGTTCTAGAAATTCAATTTACATGTATTCTCTTGCTAATGTTTAGAAAATCAAAATTACATTTATTCATTGCTATCTGCATGTACTATTGCATCATGTTAAAGGGCTTACATGCTTTAAATATCTTTATACAGTGCATTGTTAGTTATTACGCGACAAGTTACGTGCATTGTTAGTTATTAGCTCATAATTATTGTAATATTTTATTTCCAGTTTCTCTAAATGCTTTTATATATTGCATATTACAATGTTTGCAATTACATTTTGGTCTTTTCAAGTCATATTTTGAATGTTACACAAAACACTTACCAAAATATCGTATATCGTTAATTGCCTGCCGTTAGAAATTTCAATTGCTATGCATGGGTACTCGCCTAGTTAAACTAATAATGTTATAGAACAAATCCAATTTCACAAGTTCCTTAATGAAAGCCAATATGAAGTCTTACTAATTATCATTTTGAGGTGGACACTGTGAATAGCTCATTTTATTTTGAATTAAATGCGACTTCATAGTGTGCACACTATGAGGTGGACAATGTGAAGTCTCGCTAATTCTAACTGAGCATTTGTATAAATCCAAAGTCTAAGCATCCTCATTACCTGTTTCTTTTCTTTTGATACCCGATTTAAGTGCGAGTCGTTACATATAAATGATTATGATTTGGTAAAGATTTCAAGAGAGGCAAATACAATTTCTATAAATGTGGATGCACAAAAGCACTTGATTGTGATTTGAAGATTTAAATTAGCAAAACTGAAAAATCTATAATATTTTTATTACATAGATTTTTGACACGTAAATTTCATAATAATCACTGATTATATATGGTTTGGAATAGGCTAACAGGCAATGGTTCACAAAGCTCACTACTTTTCTACTAACCTTTGGCTTCAAGCAAAATTATGCACAAATATCTTTATTGACTTACAAGAAAGACAACGACTTTCTTGCTCTCGTCATTTATGTTGATGATATCTTTCTAGCTGGAAAAAATGAAATTCATCAAATAGGAAAAATAATATTCATCAAACATGTCAAATTAGATGTAAAGAATAATCAGAAGTGCTAGTATCCATCAAATAGGAAAAATAATATGTCGATATTGTTGATCATTTGGCAAAAAGTTCTTAAAATTAATTGTATTCAACATTGTTGAAGATTGTTACAACCTCTACGCATGTTACTTAATTTACATAAAAGAACAAACAAGAACTTGTACGATGCCTATGGAACTGTTTTTTGTGCTTCATGATTGCAACTTGAGATCAACCTCTAAACCCGTTGATGAACACCCTGTGTTTCCTTTTAATAATTTCAATGACTCCTTCCATTATACATGTTTTTGCTGCAAATCTGAGCCTCACATATCAACTTCCTTGTTTTTGACCATTGGTTATTAAAAGATGCAAATTAAGTTTATTAAAAATCTAGTGTCCAAAGAATGCAAGCAAAAATAAATAAATTTTTTTTATTTAAATGCCCCTGTACCCATCATCCCACATCGACTGAGTGAGGTAAACAGACAAGGCAAAGTTGAGTATAAACCAAAGGCCTTGCATTTTACAAAGCATACCTTTCTCGGCCTTTTGGCTAAGATCAAGTGTAGTATCTGTTCTTATCAGTTTAATATCTGATATGTGAGCCATCGGCTCACTCGATATTAATCTTATTTTTTATCGGGGAAGAACCCACCACAGTAGCTTGCTGTTGGGGTTCTTCACGTGTCGCCTTGGTGTTGCACTATTGCCTTGGCTTGGCGCACCCCTTTAATTTATAGTATAAAGTTTATTTGCTGCAATAATTTTTTATGCGTGTTTGTAGCATAGACAATGATAAGTTGATGAACAATCAGTTACTTCACCAGCCAAAGGTAAGTTTTTCCGCCAACTATCACATGTTCTCAGTAGTTGCTAGTTTTTTCACGCAACAAGACGGTGATTATGTTATTGAAGCAAAGATCACATAATTAAGGTAACTAATAATATTGGGATCACATGAGTAGACATTGGGGCGTTTTATATTTGTTTCAGATGACACATTCAAGCCAACCTATTGTAACTGGTAGCTAATATCTTATGAGT
>BQNB010082395.1:1537-29339 GCA_026074375.1 Tanacetum coccineum
CGACAGAAAGCTTTAATCACAATTGCAAACTAATACAACTTCTATTCTAACTCAATTTGAGATTTTACAAAGCTAAAATAACTTAAACAAACCAATTTTTAAAATCCTAGTTAAGCCACTGATTTCATGAGCTTAAAGCTCACAGATTTCACACATAAACAAGCAAACTACATTCTTTAATTTAAGTGCAAGAAAATTCATAAAAACTGATTTTACCACTACTTTTAACCTAATCCAACATGGTTTAAAGCACAACCCAAAACAGACCCATTTTGACCCATTTGAGCAGTTTACCCAAACACCCCTTTAACTAGTAACAATGCATTTTTAAACTTAAAAAAAAACTGAATTAAGTTATGATTCATGGAAACCAGATGTTTGATAAGCTATATTAACAACAATAAATGATTACAACAGGACTTTAAGGAATCACAAAGGGTAGAACACATAAACAGGAAAGCAAGTTTTTTTTTTTAACATAAAACTGAAATTGAATTTTTTTTATAAATAAAGCCACGATTACAAGGAATTTAAATGTTTTACAAGATAATGAAAACTGAAACAAACAAGTTAAAACTAAGCTATATTAGACACTACTCCTAAGTTCCTACCTGATATCCCCCCCATATCCTTGAAGTCTTTTTTTTTCTTTTATAGCAGCTGGTGCTTCCTTGTTGTGCTCTTTTTTTTTGGTGTGAGTAGAAGTCTTTAAAACCATACTTGTGCTACTTTAAACTGATCAAGACCCTTGATTAAACCTTGGATCCTAGTTCCTTCAATCCTGTCCCTCCATTAACTCTTGGCGCCATATGGTAACTTGGATCGCCAGCTTGGCAATAAAACAAACTCCACCCTGTGATTGTTTTCCTGATTTTGTAGTGGTGTTATTGGTGATGGTGATGGGAGGAGAGTGTGGCGTGGAAAAAAGTTTGGAGTGAAGGGTTAGGTCTGGGTGTAATTGTGACTGGTAATAAACGGGTGAAAGTTTTGGAAAAGTTTTTGAAAAGTTGGCAAGTTAAGCCTTATGTTTGTAATAGATTTTGCTTCAAAGAAGTCCAGAAAGGACCAAGTTGATAGGGATTTAACGGTAGTCTTGTTAGGTTGGTTAAGTGTTAGAGGTGGGTTAGGCTGGTAATAGGTTTAGGGCTAACAATGTTAGTTGGTTTATAAGAAAAAAGGTTGGGCCGGGTAATTGTAAAATGGGTTTTGGGCCGGGTAATGGGTTTTGGGCTTTTTGGACTTGTGGTTGTTTTTTTTTATATTTCAATAAAGTGGGCTGACCGGGCCCCTAGATGGTACGGGTTGGGACCATTTTTAGAAATTAGGGTTTCGGGTTTGAGTTTTGATTCTCTTCTAACAACCATATCCCGGGGTTGATTTTGACTTCGTCTTCACTTCATTAATTGCACAAACGTCGTCGAGTCGATCCGGGAATTTTCGTTTTAGCTCCGTTTTCAATCCTTTTGAACCCTTGGCCTCAGTTTTTCGCGCTCTTTCCAAATCCGTGCTCAGTTTTGTCTGGTTTAGCTTCGTTTTTGTCCTTTAGTGAATATCCGGTACCTGCACAGTACAACACAAAAAACAGGCATATTTTATGGCAATTTTATTTGCGTTTTGTCATTTAAGTCCGATTGTTAATGGTGAACAAGTTGTGTAATTAAAACACACACCAAAATCCCCCATACTAATGTATTACCGTTTCCTCACGCAATGCTTATGAAGTAAGCAATCAGAAAACTAAGAATCTCGAATCACCCTCCGACAAATAACCTCGAAAAGTAGCTAATGTTCATCGAGTGAAGTTAGAGGTCTCATAAGTTTAGGAATCCCCTGCTTTACCATTTTTTTTTATATATAAACACTTATCCTAACACATCTTTTATGTATTTTTCATATTAAGCAACTAACTCCATATATTGACTTTCGTTATTTGGGGATCATAGAACAAGAAGCCTTCGATCGAGAATGCCCCAAAAAGGAAAATTCATCGTGTCCCGACTTTTTCACTTATTCCAAACCAAGCTAAAACGAAATCACCGTTAATTAAGAGGTAAATTCTAACACTACTCTATCTGCAACTTGTAAACATTTCACTCCCGACAATTTATATTTTAGGGGTATGTGATATTTTTGAATTCAAACCATGGATCATGGTTTTGAATTCTATGTTTGCAATGATTCCACCTGAGAAATAATGAGTTTGAAGCGAGATCACCCATGTAGCGACTTTCATCTCGCACATCCTAACCTGTGCGTAAAGTGACCAGGCTTTTGACACCCCACAAGAGACTAGTATCGGTACTCACGGACCTTAGGTTTCATAACGCACAGGTTTTCCGTATGCCACATAGCTTATAAAATATAAACCCAAAGTTCAAAAGCAGTATTTGAATTAATAAAAAAATCTTTTATCCACACTTAATATTTAACCATATGCAATTTGTTAACCCTCGACCTTTTAAAGGCGCAACATCGTTGTGATACGGCCAAAAATACAGCAAACTTTTATCAGTCTCGGATTATTATTCTTACTATGGGTTTTCTTTTAGAAGGCTGTAACATCGGTTGTGAGCCGGCAAGATACAGCAAACTTTTATCAACCCACAGTTTATTATATTTTTTTGCATTTTTCATCATCAATTTTTTTTTTAATTTTTTTTTAATTTTTTTAAGAAAACGTTTTTTTGAAAAATTCAAGTATAAATTTGAACTAAGTCTAAAGTTTTTACTATATAATACATAAAAATTATTGATTTAAGTTTAATTTCCAAAAGTAGCACGTATATTAACCAGGTTAAATCTTATGGGAGAAAAAGCGACAATTGACACACATGAGCCCTCTTAAGATTTTCCAAATAATCCTTGTTTAAGCATACAACTCCCATACTGTAACACTATCATTTTTTCGTACTTCGCGAATATTCGCGAATGCTTAGTCTAAAAGTTAAAGGAAAAGCTAGAGCACAACATGCTCGATCGAGTTAAAATTTATTTTTATTCTACCCACCAGGAAAGTCAAAATTGTGACAAAACACTTATTTTTTTTTTGGAATTTTTAAAATTTTCATTATTTTTTGAAATTTTGGTGGTAAAAACCGGATTACGTGATAACAAATCGCTTGCGCGACAATCAAATTCGAAGATCCCCCCGCCTCCCCCATACTAAACTATAACATCGCTCGATTTATTACGAAGGGTTTCTACGTAAATCCTAAGCCGTTTATGAGTTATGCTTAAAGATAAACGTTAGTACGATAAGATTAGGATATCGGATTCCCAAATGAAGCTGAGATTGTGAAGCACTGTGACGAATGACAAATACCGTGACACAAGAGGCTTCAAAATCGGGCAATCCTGGACAATAAACCACAAACACGAGATAAGCAGAGTCGAGCCTCCTCACACACAAAACACATATTAGCAAAATTAGAAATGACGATAGAATGATAAGCATGGGTGCTCCCACGAAGCGCCTTGTTTTGGGTTAACCGAGACACAAGCTCGACTCGACCCCGAATTCATTGGTCCATGGGGAGCAGTGGAAGATAAAAACTCCATCGGACTTTCATTCAAGTGGTTTGGATAAACATTGAATTTCATGAAAGTTCCACTCCGATGAGATATACCCGGCATAAAAGAATGATAAATGGAGATGCCGGGGTCAAAAATGGTATCTTCATTCCCACAGGAGAGAAGATATGGAGGAGCAACTGGATACGTGAGAAATGGAAGAAAGATCCATACAATATAAGCGCAAGAGAGTTCACTAAAGTATGAAATCCGTAACCAAGTTGGGATGGTGGATAAAAACATTAGAACATGAACTCTGGTTCCTTGTTGGGAAAATATCTTCCACCTCAACCATAGTACGATTGCCCGCTCGGTTCAATCTAAAGCATGAACTGAACATACTCGGTGGAGATATGATGTGAGCGATCCATCGGCAAACTCTCTGATAAAAAACACTCCTACGCAGGAGGAAATGGAATGAATGAAAGCCTCAAAGATGAACGAATCATATTGAGAAAAATCAGCATGAGTAGTGGTACTGCCACTACTCTTCTCTTCAATATGATCGTAGAAAGCTTCATAATCCGGAAGAGAATAATCAGAACGAGTAGTGGTACTGCCACTACTAATCTCTTCCAGATCAAACAGAAAGATTTGGTTAAAGAATTATCAAGTGTTAGTCTCCTCCAGAAAAGGTTAAGAGATTGGGAGAAGACTTGGTCCTAACATCGGAAAATTGGGTGGATTATCTTTTAATGCCTCGATGTTAGCAAAAGAAGATTGACATTCACCAATTTTTCACGAAGATAGCGCTTGATTGTTAAAAAAAAAAAAAAAAAAAAAAACAAAAAAAAAAATAGAAGAACATCGGTGTCAATCCCTCCAACTTCCGGGATCGACAAGTCTCTACCACCTCTAGCTGACCGATCTCATCATCGGGAGGTGATGCCTCACATAATCGATTTTCTCATAGAATAGTCATCACGCGAAATAATCATATTCTAATCGATGATAGTCTCAGAATGTTCTTTGAAAGCTTCAAGAGGGGTAGGATTGTTACAAAGAGGCACATCACACACACTGTCGGGAATACCCTCGGACTCACTTGGGATTAGGACAAGGTTTCTCAACACAAGACTTTATTACTTCTCCGATCCGTTGCCCAGAATAGTGTCAAGATGCTCATCCCCCATACTTAGAGAGTTAACGGCCTCCTTGGTTGGTAAGACGAGTGCAATTGCAATGGTATAGTCATCGTCATCATCATAGCAAATGGGAAACTTCTAATAACGATCTTCCGTCTGCTTGCTCTTCCGTAATTCCTTTTCTTTCTTCTTTTTTGTATACGTGACCAACCAAATCACATAAGGTTGTCATTTGTTCATAAGCTTAATAACTAGAATGAGAAGCTCATTTTGGTATATAGAAACTCATTTTGGAATTAAGAAGCTTTATTTTGGGAATTGAAGATTGATGATTGACGTTAAATTGCGGGGGTTGAAATTGGTCAAAACAAAAGAATTATAATCATAGCAAGAATTTGCTCATGATAATAGTCCTCCATTCACTTGTCGTTGACATTGTAAGTTTCATGAGGGTCCCCCGCAATTTCACAACAAGGATATTGTTGTTGAAAATTTTGAAAATTTTGTGGAGGGTGGTTTGCAAAGCTTGGAGAATCGTTAGAAGAGTACGGAGTTGAAAAATTGATTGGTGTTCCATTTCCAACAGTACAATAGAAACAAACTCGCTCAAATCGTCACAACCACAATTTTGGGCACGTACCAAAAAGACATTGTTGTTGCAAACTTTGCAAATTTGTGGATCTCATTAAGGTGTTTGATTGTAGCATGGTTCCGGATTAGAGATAATCAGGAATTTGCGTGGACAATTGTAACCATAATGAGCACCTTTCCACAAGACTTACCAGTGCATCGTTGACAAAAGATATCGTCTATCAACACCACACTCGTAACAACAGTGTGGATAATCTGTGGAGGAATTTTGTGAAGAATATACACGGGGCCTTTTTGGACAATGAATGTGCTCTTGATTAACAAAGTTAGTATCGTCATTGGATTGACTTGGGAAGTGTCTTGGAATTCTTGAAAACTTCCTCCAATGTCTACGTATTAGAGCACATTGTCGACAATCATAGACCATGAAACCTGGTACTCCACAATCGAGGACGAAATTTTTTCAATTTTTAAGGGGTCGTTGAGACAAGTCGAGTATGGGAACAAGAATCTTGTCTTCAAGACGCCCTTTTGGACACCCAACTTTAGGTGTGCAAATTCCACAGATGAACACTCATTAATTGCGTAAAGGTGATTTTAACGATGAATTGGTGACGCCATAAGAATTAAACAAGGATGGGATAAGAAATGAATTAAATGGATAAGAAGAAAAGAAGAATTATTATTTGGCTATCGAATTGTTAAGCAACATATGTTTAATTAAAGACAAAATGAGATAAGACAACTTAAACCAATAACCACCTTGTTTCACTAGGTCTCTTTAAAAGACAACTCACAATAGAGATGCGGAGGAGCGGAAAGCGCGAAGCTATAAAAACCTTCTCCTATTCGGATCGTAATTCCTAGGAACAACCCTCCCTTATAGCTTTTATTTATCCATTAAATGCTAAGCAGAATTCACATAGTGACACAAAGGTCAAGTTTTTAAATCTTTGTCGGGAACTTAGTAAGGATAATGTTTTTATATTTTTGATTTTTTTTTAGTTTTTATATTATACTAATACTATTAAAAGAAAATGAAAAATATTTTTGTGTTTTTTATATATTTTTTTATAAATAAAAGAAAATATTCACAAATGGGAAAATTAACTCCACGAGGGAAGGGTCTTCAAACACTAATCTTCAAACAAACACGAAAATCGAATCACAGCCTCCCCGGCAACGGCGCCAAAAAGTAGGTTTACTCCTTTAGTTAAGTATATAAAAAAAAAACTAAAATATAATAAATAAATATAAATATAAGAGGATTCAATAGTATAGTATAGTAACCGAAGTATCGTACTCTCACTTCGGTATCCACAAATCCCCATTAAAACCGGACCCCGGGTCCGTTTCCCCCCCAAAAAAAAAAAAAAAACTCCCGAGGCTGAAATTGACGGTTACGTTATTGGTTTGACAATTGGATGCTTGAATGAACAAAGATTTTTGGTTTTGATTTACTAATCTACGAAAAAAAACGAAAATTAAACATAAATCTACGGGAAAATCATATTTAAGGCATGGATAACCTAAACAGCTACGGGAAACATAATTAAGGCTTAAAAGGAAATCCTAAGTCTACGGGAACATAAAATAACGATGATTTAAACGAATAACGAGAAAACGTAAAAACACGACTAAAAGTAACAAATTAAATTTTTAACCCTACAAAATATTTTTCTAATCATAAACCTTAAAAACGATAAAAGAAAATTTGCAAAAAAAGAAAAATAATTTTTTGACTTTTAAAATAATTTTTATGATTTAAAAACTAATTTTATCTAATTAAATTCCTAAAAAAACTAAATGACTACCAAAAATATGAAAAAATGCAAAGATGTCCTACATGATATAACTACTAAGGGAAAATTAAGCTAGGTAATACAGCTTATAAAATAAGCTGTGAAATTCCCATAATAAGCTACGAATTTGGATAATGCTAAAAGGAAATTAACATGACTTTAAATAAAAAGTAATGCAAAGACTTACCAATTGAGAGCCTAGCACAGATGGTATAGACCTTTTGTGTATTTGAGTTGGTTTATAAAAGGGGTTGAAGAGATGTGAGACCCGGGTTCGAGCCTTTGCTCACCCAGTTTCCCTCTTTCCTTTTTTATTTTTATTAAAAACTTTTGAATTAACTTATAAAAAGCTGTGAAAAACCATTTTTAAAGAAAGACTTTTTATTAAAACCTTAAAAAAAAGTCAGAAATAACATACAAACAGAAAGCTCAAATACTATATTAGTTCAAGGATGAGTCTTTCAAGCAGCTAGTTAAAGGGGAATATGCCAGAAAGCCACTGCTGCAAACTACACTACATCAAGCTAAATTTAAGAGAGGCTAAAAAAGCGAAAACAGGCTATGGACAATAAATAAACTAAAGAACTAGGTAGAAAAAGGCAAGGTTTAACGGCGACTTACACTAAAAATGGCTTAAAGTAGGCTAAGCCTAAAGGACACTACTGCAGCCTAATATAAGCTAAAGGAAAAGGGCTTGTGACACCACCATAAGCTAAAACAGCTGAAGCTTGGCCTATGAACACACTGCACAACAAATTTAAGGGCTTAATTCTAACATCAACCTACGAGTATTTGGTGTGGTTTGACTTCTACAAAATTCCGCTGTGCACGTTAATGACAGGTAGAAGATTGTTCAAGCTACATCAAAGTTTCAGAATCTGCTTAAGATAGGGATGTTGGTTTGGGGGGAAGCTGATTCAGAAACTTCGACAAAAAGGAGTCTATGAAGAAAGCTTTTCAAGACATGCTGCATGAATTGGGGGGAAGTTAATCCAACTCATGCATACTACAATGGTTCCAGAACAAGTAAAGACAATGAAGATCCAAGCTGGAATACAAGTTTCAAGACCAAGAGAACTCACAAGACAACTTCAGCTTTGGAAGCGCT
This sequence comes from Tanacetum coccineum, assembly GCA_026074375.1. Classification (NCBI taxonomy): domain Eukaryota; kingdom Viridiplantae; phylum Streptophyta; class Magnoliopsida; order Asterales; family Asteraceae; genus Tanacetum; species Tanacetum coccineum. Next base: position 9,694 of record BQNB010082395.1, read on the forward strand.
TTGGAAGACTTTATTTAATTGTATTTGTACTTGTTAGGAACATTGTAAGTAATTCCGTATATGTCCACATATTGGGGGAAGATTGTTAGCCTTAAAATATGGTGACAAACACGGAATTACATTAGTTCATTTATAGAGTGACACGTAGGGACTAATAATGACTAGTTACAATAGTTATGTGTCACTAGGACTATAAATACCCCCTCCATACTTCCATGGAGGGGTGAAGCTCACTTTTGTAAAGTGTGAAAGTGTGTGTTTTCTCTCTACAAAAACACACATCTTCCATCCTTTTCCTTTTCTCTCTAATTCAATGGCTACTTTTCTTTTCCATTTTACCAAGCCTCCGGATCCGTTGTTAAAAGGGTGAATCTAATGTTAACAGTTTAAAACTTTATTTTCAGGTTTTGGAGAAAGAGGTTACGGCGTACCTTCAGTGGTTACGCCATAATCATATGGTATTTTAAAATTTTAGTTTATAGGTTTACGGCGTAACCATAAGAAGGGTTATGCCGTAATTGAATAGGTTACGGCGTAACCATGTATGTTACGCCGTAACTGTTGCTAAATCAGCAAAGCTACCACACAATTACGGGTCGAGTCGGTCTCGAAAGTTGCCTCCTAGCTTTCGAAACCTGCAGAACAAAGTAAAACATGCAAACCAACTAATATTTTTTTTTTGGAACGGCTGCAAACCAACTAATATACGGAGAAATGAAATTTATAGATAACAGACGGGTTATCTCCTGACAAGCACTTTTGTTTATTAACGAGTCTTTAAGTTAGACTCATCCACACTTCACATTTTATCTTGGGTGTTTATATCAAACTCCTTCCGGATCATTTCTTTGAATCTTGATCCGTTTCTTCTTCCGAGAGGTAAAGCATCATCCACTTCTTTGGTTACACAAACAAACTTTTTTCCACCTTTAAATGAATATTTCCTGACTTCGAAGGTTTCAACCTAAACTTCAGGTGGATCATACTTATCAATTTCTATTCCCATTTTATCATGTTCCTCTTCTTCAAATCCATGGTCATGCCACCAATATGTACTATCTCTATGGACTTCTTTACAGTATTCCCATATCTTATCAAGCATATGTCCTTTTTTTCCAATCCCAAGTTCATATTCATCAGCTAATTGATCAATTTCTAAATCAAACACCCATTTATAATCATAAAAACTTCTAGAAAGTAGGTTCTTGACAATTCCTGATTCGTCTTGAAAACAGTCAATTAGCCATAACTTGAGTAATGCTTTTTTCACAGGTTCACTTATGTCAGTATGTCCGACCTTAATTAATGTCCATTCCCTAAAGGTATAGTTTCTTGGTCTAAGGTTGTTGGATTCTTGAGATGAAGTTCCTGGTGTGGGACTAACATTGCACCATTCAACATATCTATCACCCCAAACTAAACTATTGTTTTGATACTTCTCGTATTTTGCCAAAAGGTAGTCAGGGAAGGATAATCCCATTCCCATTATGTTCTTTCTTTCATTATCATAGTTGCAGTACCAAAATCTTAAATTCCCGATCCCATATACCCTATAAATTACATCCCCCAATCGCACATGCTTTTGGTGGGGTCACAGGTTGGCCACATCATAGTGTTTTCGTCAACAGTCTACTTGATAGGTTTACAAAAATGTGCCCTAGGGGTATGTTGATCTAACTTAATTTTCTTATTCTTACTGCCTTGATTGCGTAAACTATCATCAGGTGATTTATCAGGTAGGTTTCGTGATTGATTATCGCTACATGCGGGAGATTGAGGTCTATTCTCTAGGTCAGATTTTATCATAAAAATCTTCTCGGTAGGAGTTGTAAAATTATGATCTTTTTTCTCCATATCATAACTAACCCTAGCATTATTGACTCCTAAAGAAATTTTTTTATCAAAAACATCGATTTCCGTGTGAATGGTTGCTAAGAGAGGCCTACCTAGAATTATTGTCTCATTAGGAGTTTTATCGATAATTACAAAATCTGAAGGAAATAGAAATTTATTAATTCTAAGTAGGATGTTTTCGATTATACCTAAGGGTGCCTTCTTCGTCATATCTGCCATTTCAACAAGCATATTGGTGTTCCTTAGATTGGCTAGTCTTAAGTACTTAAATGTGTTCCTAGGCATAACATTTACACTAGCACCTAAATCAGCCATACCATAAAAGTTAATTACCAATAGTGCAAGGAAGTGTGAAATTCCATGGATTTAGCTCCTTAGGTGTCAATTGGCATTGTATGTCCTTGGTCATCCATTCCTCTATATTGTTAATGTTAGCCTTAATTATATTAAGTCAAACAAGAATGTTATCGGTCTTATAAAGTTAAATTGGGTCTTGTAAAGTAATAGGCTAGTCGGGTTCAACGGGCTTGGATTGTAATCTAATATTGTCCGTGTTTCGGGCTCAAAGCCCAAGTTTAGCCAAGCCCAACCCAAGTAGAAAAGCCCACACGCCAACTAGATGGCTAGGGGTATAAAAGAAACCCTCTCCTCACATGGAGAGGGTGTTGGTTACATTTGTTCACTTGTAACTCACCATTTCTCTCTCTTAATCTAACATTCCAAGTTCTTTTCTTCTCTCTCTTTTTCTTTCCTATTGACCGGCTCATCAAGGGCTTATTTGGGTTTGCTTATTGTTGTGAAAGAATAATATTGTGGGATAACATGTGGTATCACTCGCCAAGGGGTGTTTAGTGTTCGATTTTTGTGGTTTAGATAAGCAAACCGTGGCTTATTTTTCCTTAATAAGCCCACGGTTCAAAAAGCTTGGAGCTTATTGGCTTATTAACCTTATTCTCTCTTTGTTCTTCATGTTCTTCATCTTATTTAGGAGTCATTTGATATATTAGATAAGCTCCAAAGTCCTTTTAAGCTTATTTTCGAATCGGCTTATTTTTCTTCTTTTTCTTCTCGACGTGGTGTATTTTCGTTTGATTTAGACAAGTCACAAGAGTCACGTCCTCTTATTGTTTGATCTTCAAACTAGCTTCTTAGTTTTCTCATCATTTTTGTGCTTATTTCGAGCTTATTCAAGCTTATTTAGGAGCTTATTTCGTGGCTTATTTGTGGTTTCTCTTATCCTATTTGTGGTCCACACCGGTTGTGATTAAGGGACAAAGATCCACATTTGTTGCTTCACAACACAAGGACAACTTGTTTGTTTGTGAAAGTGGTCCTTCACCCGAAAGTGACTGCAAGCGGAATATGTAACACAGGTCAAGCGGAATATGTACGTTATTGTTTAAGCGGAATATGTACGTTTAAATGTCAAGCGAAACATGCAGGTTTAAAGACAAGCAAAATATGTTAAACAGATGAAGCGAAATATGTTGAATGTTTAAGCGAAATATGCAAGTTTAACTGCCAAGCGAATTATGTTAAAGACAAGCGAAATATGACAGTTAATTGCCAAGCGAAATATGTTTAGAAGTTGAAGCGAAACATGCAATTTTGATTTTTCAAGCGAAACAAGTTTTGAATATTCAAGCGAAACATGCAACTTTTAGCGAAGCGAAATATGCAATCCAGCAAGCGAAATATGTCAATTCTACTTTCACGGTTTTTCTATTGATTTTGTAAAATCCCGACAAGTAATCTTTTTCCTTCTCGGTTTTAATCATAGAGTTGTAAAATCCCGTGGAAGTTAATTGCATTCTCTCACACCACAATACAATCAACACTTCATAACACTTAAGATCCGATATCCATTCACAACTTCATCAAAATGTCAAATTCAAATACCAATTTGCAAACTCAATCATCGAATGCTCTTCATAATGCTATCATGGAAGCGGGTAGCAAAGATCGTCCACCAATGTTAGCACCGGGTAATTACGTTCAGTGGAAATCCAGAATCAAGAGATACATTGACACCAAACCTAACAGTGAACTCATCCACTATTGTCTCCAAAATCCACCATACACGTATCAATGGACTGAGAAGACAGTTCCAGTTACTGAAGGTAGTTCTGAAACAACTACAAAAAGGTATATGGAGAACTATAAGAATGTTTCACAAGACATACGCGATCAACTAAATGCCGAAGCTGAAGCCGTTCAGATCATTCTCATAGGGATAGATAACGATATCTACTCTACAGTTGATGCTTGTCCGAATGCATGTGAAATGTGGAAAGCCATTGAAAGGTTGAAACAAGGTGAATCAATCAATGTTTAAGATCTTGAAACCAATTTATATTGGGAGTTTGGAAAATTCACATCACGAGATGGTGAATCACTTGAATCGTATTACTCACAGTTCTACAAGATGATGAATGAGCTTGTCAAGTGTCATGTTACAAATCATCAAGTGAATGTCCAGTTCTTACTTCAACTACAACCAGAATGGCAAAGGTTTGTGACACTTGTTAAGCAGAGTCAAGAGCTGAAGACTGTCTCCTATCACAAACTTTATGACATCCTGAAGCAACACCAGAATGAAGTCAATGAGATAAGAGCTGAAAGACTAGCACGTACTGCTAATCCACTTGCACTTGTTGCTCAACAACAACCAGTTTACCATCCTCAAAACCATCCTACTCAAAACACTCAATATTCCTCCACCAGATCACAACAATCTACCAGAAACAGAGGAAAAGCAATTGTTACCTCTTCTGCTCCTACTTATGATCCAGAACCTGCTACGGTTACTGAAGATGATGAAATGTCAAAGGAAAAAGAGATTGACAAACTCATGGCTTTAATTTCTCTCTCGTTCAAGAAAATCTACAAACCTACCAACAACAACCTTCGAACTTCATCAAACACCAGTAGAGCTAATCAAGATAATTCTCCAAGAATCAACAGAGGAACTGGGTATGATAATCAGAGGGCAGTTAATGTTGTTGGGGCTAGGGAAAATGTAGGTACTCTGGTAGTGCAGAAGTCTGGGATTCAGTGTTATAACTGCAAGGAATATGGGCATGTATCAAGGGCTTATTTGGGTTTGAACGAGTAAAGGATGCAGCTTATCACAAGGAAAATATGTTATTATGTAAACAAGAAGAAGCTGGGGTTCAGTTGAATGCAGAACAAGCTGATTGGAAAGATGATACTGATGACGAGTTTGAAGATCGGGAATTGGAAGCACATTATATGTACATGGCACAGATTCAAGAGGTTACTCCAGATCCAGTTGACAATTCTGGACCAATCTTTGATGATGAGCCCAATGCAATAAGTACAAAAAAAAACAATAATGACAACTAAAAGTGTTTGCCATGAAAATGAACATCCTGAGCAACTTAATCTAGTAACAACATATCAGTCTGGCGAAACAAGGTGACACCAATATCACTATTGATTCATTGGATATATGTTATGATAGAGTTCAGGATAACCAGGATGATACAGATGATCTTGATCAAGAACGTAATTTGCTTGCTTCTTTAATTCAGAAACTAAAATGTGAAATTGATGACAGCAAAAACCGAAATAAATTTTTGGAATCATCAAACAAGGCTTTAGTTGATAAATTGAAAGGTGAAATTGAGGATTTCAAAACTAAAAATAAAAGTTTAGAATCATCAAATAACCATTTTAAAGAAGCAAACAATGAACTGTCTAAGACTAATCAGTTGATGTTTAAAGACCTTAAGAAGTTCCAAGCGGAACTTGATAAGTATAATGATGTGAATTATGTGTCAAAGGTGAAAATTAATTGTGCAAAAGCTAAAGGGGATTTAATGTCATACAAAATTGATTTTGAAAAGTCATCTAATGCATATACTTGAAAAATAAATTATTTAAATCAAACGATTTTGGATATGAAAAAGGAACTTTTTGCACATCAAGAAACCATCTCCATAATGTCACAAGCAAAAGAGGCTCAGATTAAGCTTTACAAAACTCGTAAAGACAAAGAACTTGATAAAGTCATTACTTTAGAAAACAAGTCAAGTGTTTGATGATATTGTAAATAAAAACCGGTCAATCTGTTCAATAATGAATATACTTAATCGAAATTGTAAAACGAGTTTTGCCAAAAACTTGAGTTTCCATCAGAAGCCAAGAGTCAAATCCTCGTCTGTATGATATAGGTTGCTATAATGATAATCTTGCGTTAATGTTAGCCCCTGAATCTGACAAAACGATTCGTCTTGACAAAGAAAGTCGATCAAAATTAAGTGATTTAATCAGACCGTTTGATTATGACCAGTTGAATAATCTTTATGATTTGTTCGTTCCATAACGGGAAAAGTCGCCTGAACAACACCATTTTGCAAGAACGTCAAAGATGAGTCATACATCTTCTAAAATTAAATTTTTCAAAGAGTCTTTTCATAAATAAACAACTTTGTAAGAAAAACCAATGGATGAATCCATTCCTTGGGATCAAAAGTGTAAAGCTCTAAAGAACTTTTCAAGATTAAAAAGAGTATTGACACGATTTTTGATGGAGTGGAACGTTGCAAACAAACAATCGCTAAAAGAACGTATTTTGGTAACATAGATCCTTTCATTCAAAACACAATCGAAGGAAATTTTTGCCCACAAATTAGGTATTTGCGGACTTAGAAAAATTTCACTTGTGTTTGAACTAGGAAATGGTTGCTGATTTGAGATACTTTAATTCTCTTGAACATGAAGTAGACACTCTCAAATCTCAACTGGAAACTCAAAAAACATAGTTTTTAAATGAAATCGACCGACTTTCAAGGGAATATTATGATGTTGATCACATGAATGCAATACTTGGTGTGTACACTGATCTGGATGAAGTTACTAATTTGCAATGTGATTACTTGGAAGCTGTGGAAAAATGTGAACATCTTGAAAAAGAGCTTTCAAAAAGTAGAACAATGTCAAAGAGTTTTGAAGCACTTCAGAAACATGCGATTAATCTTGAACTTGATTTACAACAGTGCAAAGAAAAGATAAAAAATGACAAATCTTTCAAAGAAAATCAGTCAAACGTATTTCTGAAAGAACGTGAACAATATTTTGAAATTCAAGACTTGAAAGCTCAATTACAAGACAAAGGAATTGCAATAAGTGAGTTGAAGAAACTCATAGAAAAGATGAAAGGAAAATCTGTGGAAACTAAGTTTGAAAAATCATCGGTTATTCGACAACCGAATGCTTTTAAAAGTCAAAGACAATCAATTTTAGGTAAACCAGCTATTTTTTCAGATTCTCTTGCAAAGAAAGATTTCTCAAAGTCAAAGCCAGTTACCACACAAAATGTGTCCCATGATTTTTCAAAACCAGTCACTGCATAGATTTTGCCTCAGAATGTGTTTGCCACAATTTTCAAGAACACCTCAAATGAGTTGACAAGGAATGTAAAGCGCACACAAAGCCTAATCAAACTAGAAACCACGGTTGCTCAAGACATTAGGAAAACTAACAAACGCGTGTTTTTCTCTATAGGAGTAATTCCCTCTACTAGAGTTAGCAGACTACAGCTTAAGGGCAATCAACTGGAAGATAGAGTCATGCCTAACAATAGTCAAGGGAAGAAGCAAAATGTTGAAGACCACCGTAGGAATTTTAAGTTTTCCAAATAATAAACGTCTGGTAACTGGTTGTAAGACGTTTGAATAACTAAGACTCGAATGTTAACTTTATTATGTGTTATCTTATGGAAAATGTGTGCTGATAGGACAATCTCATGATTTGTGAGTTCTACATTATATTAATGGAGTGAGGTCTAGGACTAGACAACAATTGTTGTGTCTATTAGTACAGAGAACCCAAGCATAATGTGAACCAATCTGTTGACACATCAGTATAGAACACATTTGCAACCAGATCTCACTGTCAAGAAATCCTAGAATACATAATTGGAAGTTCTATGAGGCTGTAGTAAGACATGCAGTTGGTGGTATCCTAAGTATACACAAACCGAGATACAATTGAAACCTAGAAGTCTTCAATTTGGGAAATGTCAACCAAACGTTAGTAAGCCTGCTAGGAAATGCATCTAGAAAATTCTAATATTTTTGGAACTATAAGACTCCTAGGTGTCCACTGTGTCCAATATCCATTGTCTTCATATTCTTTTGCCAGCTCGTGACGAGATAATTATATTCATCGTCGACTATGGTGCTCAAAGCACATGACGGAAATCTCTCAAACTTTAATAATTTTGTGGAGATATTTATGGGAATGGTGAGTTTGGGAAATGATCAATTGCACCATTCTTGGTTATGGCGATCTGGGTTCAAGGAACTATTATATCAACGGGTTTATTATGTCGAAGGAGCTAAATCCTTTAATTTATTCTTCGTTGGTCCATTTTGTTGATGCGGATTTGGAAGTTGCTTTCGGGAAGTCTACATGTATATCCGTGATTTGAAGGGAAATGATCTTCTCACAGGTTCACGTGGCACAGATTTGTATTCCATTACTCTGCAAGACTCAACAACTCCTAATCCAATTTGCTTAATAGCTAAAGCAACATCGTCTCAAGCATGGTTATGGCATCATCGTGTATCTCATTTAAACTTCGACACCATCAATCTAGCTTTCGAAGAAGATCAATATTGTGAATGCCTTCTAAAATCTAAAATTTCGTCAAAGATATTTGTGGTCTTCTTGTTAAGTTGGCGAAAGCAAAAAGAAGTTTTTTCACACTTAGACTACCCCGCGCTCAAAGGACGGTTACAACTTCTACACATCGGACTTATGTGGTCCGCAAATGCGGGTAGAAAGCTATTAATGGAAAGAAATATGTTCTCGTAAGTGTTGATGACTACTCCCGAATATACCTGGACTCACTTTTGATAGTCAAAAGCGAAATACCTAGGAGTTTCATTGATTTCTCACACTTGTCAAAAGGGCACTTCATGCTCAAGTTACAAAGTTCGAACTGGACAAGGCACGAAATTCTTAATAAATCTTCTTCAGAATACTTTGCAAAAGAAGGTATAAGACACTAAATGTCAACTGCTCGAACACCTGAATAAAACGACGTTGTCGAAAGACGGAACCATACTCTTGTTGGGTGCTCGATCAAGCTAAGCGCCGCTAAAGTTCCCTTTGTTCTTTGGGCTGAAGCCAATTGCAACTGCATGTATGTACTCAAAACGTCACTTGTAATGCCTCGCCATTGGAGAAAACCACCTTACCATATCTATCAATGCTCGGAAACCGTCAGTTTAAGTTCTTTTCTCATCTTTGGTTCTCTTGCTATATCTTCAGATGATGGTGAAAATCTTGATAAAATGAAGGAAAAAGGTGATGCGGTATTTTTGTTTGGTATTCATACGTAGTCAAAGGATTACATGAATTTAAACAATAGAACAAGAATAATAGTTGAAACAATTCATGTTAACTTTGATGAATTGCCTCAAATGGCGTCAGATCACGTCAGTTCTGATCCCGGTCTACAATGTTCGACTATGATACTTGAACAAGATAATTTACGTCCCGGTCCACAAAGTCAAGATAATGTTCCTCAAGTCTGCTGAGACAGTCTAACAACGTCAAAGAGCTGAATGCTAAGATAGTCTGATGTCTGTGAAATACTCAATGGAACTTCTCTGTTGTGTCAAAGTCTTTCGTTGGACATGCTGCTGATATCCGATAAACCGTCAACAAACATAACAAACAATTATCACACTTCTACAACAACCAATGTTGCCGATACCACCTCCATGGATCATTCAATCACACATCAAACTCCAACTCAATACCAACTGTCACTGCACCTGAGAACATTATTCAGCACGAAACCTATACCCGAAAATGCACAATTTGACGTTGATGAATTTTATAAACATCTTTTGTTACACCGGTACAAGAACAAGGGGAGACATCGTCTCGTCCTGTGTTGATTCGTCAACATGCATCTTTCTTTCAACACCATCCTTCTGGCACAACGTTGGACAAACAGATTCCAATTTTCCCATTTAGAAACAAGTCATTGGAGAATCTTCTTAATCATTAGAACAAGACCGTCAGCTAGATAACAATGGCTGAGATGTGTATGTTCGCACTCCACCCGTGAGTCGACCGAACAAAAAACATCAAAGAAGCCATTGCCTGATTCTGCATTGATTGAACAATGCAGGAAGAACTTCATCAAGTTTGGAGCGATTAGATGTATGGGAATTAGTCGACAGACCACTTTGAAAAAATGTCATTAACTTAAAGTGGATCTGGAAAAACAAACGTGATAAGGAAAATACTGTTATTCGCAACAAATCTCGTCTTATAGATAAGGGATATGCTCAAAAGGAAGGAATTGATTTCGAAGAGTCATTTGCACCAGTTGCTCGGTTGGAGGCCGTCCGGTTGTTTATTGCGTACGTTGCACACAAAACATTTACCGTATACCAGATGGACGTCAAAACAACATTTCTTTATGGACCTCTAAAGGAAGAAGTATACGTAAACCAACCAGATGGATTTGTTGACCCATATCATCTGACAAGCTTTACCGATCTTCAAAAAAGCATTATATGGTATCTCAAACAAGCCACAAGAGCGTGGTCATGATGAACTCATCAATTTCCTGGTATCCAATAAGATTCTCAAAAGGTTCTATTGAGATCCAAATCTGTTCATAACTTAACATGGGGAAGGACATATTGCTTGGTGCAAAGTTAGTTGATGAATTATTTTGGCTTTCTACAAACCCAAAATTTCAAAAACGATTTGAAAAACTAATGCACACAAGTTTGATATGTCTAATGATCGGGGGGAGCTGAATTTATTTTTTGGAATTTCAGATTCCACCTATCCTCGTGGTATCTTTATAAACTAAGTATGCTTAAGAGATACTTAAAAAGCATGGTATGACCTCATGTGATCGCATTAGGACACTAATGGCTACTAAAACCCTAGATGCTGGAATTGAGTGGTACTCCATTCGACCAAAGAAAATATCATAGTTTGTCTGGAAGCATCTCTAATTGTACCCTACCAGCAAGTCAGACCAGATATTGTTCCTGCCAACATGTTATTGTGGTCGTATCAAGCGAAACCGACCTGAGTAACATCTCCCTGCGGTTAAGCGGATCTTTAGGTACACTAAAGAATCCAATGAACAATAGGTCTTGGTATCCGATGGACACCGGTTTCGAAACTAACTGCCTTTTCTAGATTCGGATCACGCAGGTTGTCATCGATTCACGTAAGAGTAAATCTGGTGGCATACAAATTCTAGGTGGTGATAAGGTTATGTCAGCTGGTCATCAAAAGCAGGGTTGCACCTCACGGTCTTTAGCAGAACGCGAGTTGTGTCTTTATTGCGGTTGGCAGACAAGTTCTATGGTTTGAGAACTCAGCTCACAGTTATGGCTTCCACTTTGATTAAAATACCTGTGTATTGATGACTCAAGGCAGCCATAGCAATCCGTGCATCCAGTCCAAATTCCGTACCAACACATTTGATCGTCAGTTATCGCACTTCATAAAGGAACAGTTGAAAAGGGTATTGTTGATTATTCTTTGTCGGAACTCAATACCAGGTAGCTGACTTGTTACTTAAAAGCTTTATCGGGAAGATAGGTTTAAGTATCTTAGTCAGAGACTCGGTATGAGTGTTTGACTCCAGGATGAAACTGTTTTCGAGTTCTGCAATTGATCTGCTTGATCCACGAACCTCCAATTTGTAAAATATTTTTATATTCTCTCTTTATTTTTGCTTTACTAAAATAAATGAAAAGAAAAGACTCAAAAAAATATAAAACCAACTAAAAGAAAATAGAAAAAATATAAAACCTAGAAAACAAATATAAAATCAAAAAAAATTTCAAAAATACAAAGAAGAATCTTCTCGACCTGTCTCTTGGAATCGATAACATTTAAGTACCTAGAAATGTTGATTAACAATCGACACGGGCGTGTAAATGAAGTTCTGAGCAATAGAGTTTCAAATGCTTTCATACCATGTCATTTCTAAATTTCTTAATGATTTATTGTACATTTCATTGATAACTCGGTCCCGAATGTAATAGGGAAAGTGTTGCTTCAGTGGTTACTCTAAAAATAAAAGAGGAGTCTTCTATAATGTGTTTTTTTTAAATCGTTGAACACCAATTTTTCAAAAAGAAACTTTCAATGTCCAAAATTGTCTACACATATAATTTGTGGTATTTTTCCATAAAAAGTGGTATTTGTTAAAATTGTGTGTTCAACACTCCTTTCCTCGAATAATTTTCAAAGAATTATAGTACGTAGAATGTCTTTTTATGTGAATCAATTTCTGTGGGGGGAGCTTTTTTTTTTAAACAAAGCCTTTTAATGTGTTGGATACATCTAATAAATGTCAATTTTATGTATCCAAACACATTTTGTGAAATTAAAATGTGGAAACTTAATGTCAATTAATAATATACATTGTTCACTAAGGCATGTCTCACTCGTCTTAATTATTTTGTGGTGTCATATCAATGTTTTTTTTTCCAATGTCACGTTTTAATACTATTGGTATCCCAATTCTATGCTTGAAAGGGGAGAAATCTGGAAAATGAATTAATGCAATAATCGTGGTATATTGTTCTCCCCATGGAATTTTTCATGTACAAAATTCTTAATCCAATTGTATTCAAAAATACTAAGGTTTTATGTTATTTAAATTAAGGGAGAAAATTGTAATTAATGATCATGGATATAGAAGAATGTGATCTTTAAGCTCAAAGTGCAACTCTGTCCTTAAGTGGCTAAACAATGTTGAATCTCGGAGCACCATGAGTAAGGGGGGGTATTTGAAATAACAATGTCAGAAAATGGTTTTATGGTTCGATTTCATAACCAACAACCTAAAAAATTTCACGCGGATTTGAAGTCCTAAGGTGGTTAGGTTAGGAATAATCTCCGATCAACCAGAAACCGGAGGGATCTACCCAAGGACAATCCATAGTTAGAAATAGCAGTCCTTAGGTATGATTGGAGATGAATGAGTAAGAAGGAAAAATGCCGACTAAGATTGAGCTAACACTGGAACAATCACAACAAGGTGTTAGTAATGACGTCTTGGTAAGCATTGAAGGGGTTGAATAATTAAAAAGAAATGTATAGATAAAGGGTGAAAACAAAGCAACCCTCCAAACAACTTAGGTAGAAACCGGGTCAATACATAATCTATCAAAATCACAATGATGATTGTTGATATTGAAGAAAGTCGTCATGGACCCAGTGATGCAATGCACAACCCTTCCTAGCCATTCGGGTTTCTCTCAAAAGAAACTTGTTTTATTTGTCACAGAGATACACACGTTATCTATTGACATCTCGCTCTGAGATTGTTAATATTGAATAGTTGACAGTCTGGCTCCCAGCCTCACGATGTTACTAAAACACCAAAGTGACAAATCGAGTCTAGTGCCAGACGAGAGGGGGGGGGGGGGGGGGAGGGGGGGGGGGGGGGGGAGGGGGGGGGGGGGGGGGGGGGGGGGGGGGGGGGTGTGGGATCAAAGTATAAATCTCATTGGACACAATGTCAATAATACACTTGTTGAAACCATAATGTTCACAAGTTGTAACAATGAGTCATACGATTATCCTTGAGATCTTGTCAGAACATCCGAGGGATACTTAGTATTCATAGTGAAGATGGAATTCCTGCTTGAGCCAACTATCAAACAAGTCTTGGTAGGTGACTGCCATTTCACTATTTGAGATCATGCTTGTGATAACGGGATATCAATTCTTGGATCAGTAAATGAATTAGGACGACTTAGTCAGAAAGATAGTCAACTATCTTATTCACTCCTTATCCGTGTGGTCGGGTTTGAGACGTTCCCGGTAATGAGGACATAGCAAGCATGTGAATCTAATACATCTGTGTTAAGAAGATCCTAACGCTTTGATGCTGGAAACAACTGACCAAGGAGTTTCTTTGAATCTACCTGATAAACGGCTATAGAATTTATACTATAAACCGGGTAACGGAGGTTAATGCATCACGAAGTCACGATGAATGACAGAAAAGTCATAATTCATATTTTATAGCTCTAACTGTTCTTATTTCAGGTTTGACTCGACGGGGTTGCCAGCCTATTCCAGGAAGCGGATTCTAAAACCTCCAAGCTCATATCATGCTTTTAAAGTCAATCGTTCAACATCAAGATCGTTGATTCTAAACTTCCCCACCATCAAAGAGCCTTAAAGTCAAAAAAGAATAGTCTATTTGGGGAAGATTGTTAGACTTATAATCACATATGTCAAACATAGAAAGTAACAAGCTATGAGCCATGTTAGTTCGCAAGAGCAATAGTTGATCAAGGAAGTCAAATCAAGATGATTCAAGTCAAGGAGATAATGCAAGATAACGATCTCAAGAACTCAAAGTCAAAAGATAAAGGCTCAAGATCAAGATCACAAAGCATGAATGAATAAAGCCATTACAAATAAGACAAGACCAAAAACAAGGCAAAGCATAAACGTCAAAAGTCATATCTTCAACGTCAGGGGAGACAATGATAAAACAAAGCAAACTCCTACAAGAATGTTATCGCGTGGTACGGAAGGAGTTTGAAGAAGAAGGCTTCAATTGGGGAGATTGTTAGCCTTAATTATATTAAGTCAAACAAGAATGTTATCGGTCTTATAAAGTCAAATTGGGTCTTGTATTGTAATAGGCTAGTCGGGTTCAACGGGCTTGGATTGTAATCTATATATTGTCATGTTTAGGGTCAAAGCCCAAGTTTTGCAGCCCGGTCCCTAAGTAAGGAAAACGCCCACACGCCTCTGCTGGTAGGGGTATAACAAGAAACCATCTCCTCCCATGAGAGGTTGGTAGTTACATTTTTTCACTTGTAACTCATCTTTTCTCACTCTGTAAATCTACTTTCCAAGTGTCCTTTTCTTCTATCTCTTTTTCTTTCCTAATTGACAGGTCATCAAGGCTTATATAGGTTTGCCCACTTTTAATGTTTGTATGAAAGGAATAATATTGTAGGATAACATTTAAGCTTTCTTGAAGAGATAGGTTTATGTTGCGTCTCATGATCATCACTAACCACTTTGCATTGTTCGATAGATGAGCTAGAAGTTACATTGGTTGTCCTAGAATGGAGTTCTTTGGTTAATTGATCAATTTGGGTTTCTAGGTTTTTAGAGGGAGGGCACTTTGATTCCTAGAGTTAATCTTCGCATTTTCTTGGAGTTTCATAAACCATTCTTTCATTTTGGTGCTTCTTCGTGCTGATTCTTCCTGATGCTTATTCATAAGCTCTTATAAGCGCTTGGTCTCTTCTCCCCATAAGGTGGTCGATTATCAGTACGAGTGTAGTATCCCGGTGGACCTACATAAAACTTGGCTCTATTACTTCCGTTGAAAGGAGTAGAGTGTCTGAATTCTTTTCTAGTATTATAAATTTAAAACTTGTAAAAAACACACAATCAACATTATTTGTCAAGGTGAGGTCCTTTGCAGATTTGGCATTCCACTTGGATTGCATGAACATTTTCTTTCAGTTTCTTCATATCGCGTCCCAAGTTATCCAGTTTACTTACGATTGCAGCAAGCCCATCAGTATTGCTGCTGCTGCTAAGGTTCCTGCTTGATGTCCCATCATGCCACTTTTGAGAGTGGTCAGCCATAGTTTGTATTGCTGTCAGAGCTTGAGTTGGTGTCATACCAGGAATTGGTCCCTGCGAATCAAGAAACTAGCAATTCATAGTGTTCAATCCTTTATAAAAAATGTTTACCTTTTGATGGCTGTTTATGTCGTGGGTTGGGCACTTGTATAGCAAATCATTATACCGTTCCCAAGCTTGGTATAACGATTCATCGCTTTCTTGCTTGAAGTTTTAGATATCTTCAAGTCATTTAGCGGTCTTGGATGGTGGACAATACCTTTGGATAAAGGCTTTTTTAAGGAGGTCCCAAGTGTTGACAGCTTCTGGAGTGAGTCTATCAACCCTTCTTTTAGCAGATCTACTAAGAGTGAATGGGAACACACGCAGTAGTACTGCGTCTTATGATACTCCAGGAATAATAAACAAACTTACAATGTTGAAGACTCGGTCCACATGATCATAGGTATCCTCATTCTTATTTCTAGAGAAGGTGTCTTCCCTCAATTCTCGCATGAATTAAGTTTTTATCTCAAAGTTAACATTGCCTCTGATTTCTAGTTTAACCACGCCCGGTGCTTGGTTTTCTCATGACAATGCTAAGTATTGTTCCATGGTGAGAGTATTGATGTCTACTCCCGCCATAGTTCCTGCAGAATTTAGAAGTTAGAGAGAGAAATGGAAATAATTACAAGAAATCAAATTAATACTAATTTTTAGCTCCCCGGCAACGGCGCCAAAAACTTGATGCGTATTTTATTTTAAAATATATTTTATTCAAGTTTTAAATTTATAAAACTCGATTCACCTAACAAACGCACTAACGGGCAGAGAACCCGATCGTGAGTAGTGTAGAGATGGTAAATCCGAGGTCGTCCCAAGAGCTAAGTGTCAATTAGTTTTAATTTGAATTGTCACATTTTGAAAATGGTTTTAAGTTGATTTTATGAAATAACAAGAAAGTAAATATGCGAAAAGTAAAAGTAGTAGAAGATATCAGGGAGAGAAGCGTGCTAGCCTAGCCATTTCATTACTACCGTTATAACTATGTTTTCCTGTGCAATGTTACACCATGGTTTCATTAGTGGTTTCTAAAGTCGACAGACCTGAATAGATATCTTTAGTCTGCCCTATAATTCCTGCGATCCCGAATCCCCTGAAAGTCACGAAGGTAGGGCAACCAGGTCATAGTGATTAATCCCAACTATCCCAAGAACTAGTCTAATAACCTATATAGATTATTAACCCTCTTTGAAAGAGTTCTTGTGCTTTTTAAGTATATTAGGTGATAGAGGCAGTGACAGGGTTAGTTCCTACACTAGGGTTGGAATGATCAACCTTCCCTAGTACCCTGCTAATCCCATGTTCAAGTGGTAATCTAATAACAGGATTAACATGATCTAAACCACCCGCAATACTACCAAAACCCAGGGTTACATGATAGTCAAAAGGATATCCAACGAAACCATGATCTAACAGGAAACAAACATTATAACGATAGTAAATTCATGACTAGGCCAGCACTTGAAGTGCTTAGCCGCTCATAGAAACAACACAACAAGAATTAATAAAGATAATCATGGATGGAAAACTCATAATTCTTACAGAAGTTGTTTATGAACGATTAAATACAAAAGTAAGTTTAAGTGTGATCTCCCTTGGACTTCTTGTGGAATTCTTTGAGCTATGGAGGCCTTGATCACCCCTTAGATCTGTGGTGGAATGGTTGATATCGAATTGTCTGAATGAGGCCTCTATTTATAGATTTTGAATAGTTTACGGCGTAACCTTTTAGAGGTTTACGCCGTAAACTGCTGACGTGCACTTTCCATCTTGCAGGCTTAAAGGATGTTACGGCGTAATCAAGTGTCCACGTTACGCCGTAATGCTGACTCAGATAACTCATCCTTCCATAATAATAATGTTACGGCGTAAACCTTGCGTGTGGTTACGCCGTAATCTTGCTGGGTGACGTGTCTTGCCTTGAATAGGTTACGGCGTAACACTATCGTAGGGGTTACGCCGTAAAGTCTCGTAAGAATCCGTGTTTTCTTCATTTTTTGGTCCTTTTCTCGTGTTTCTTGTCACATACTTGCATTTTACCTGAAAATAACGAAATAACCGTAAAAGTATCGAATTCAAGTATTTATAAGACAATTGCAAGTATTTTTAGGGGAAAATTGACACTAAAAAGTATCAAATATTTGATGTTATCAAATATCCCCCCACTTGACTTCTGCTTGCCCTCAAGTAGACCTGTTAGAATAGTTTATAAAAAGATTTCTCTGATTTAACTCAAAGAAATGAATCTATAAAAGACTTATGCTAGAAACATCAAAGCCGAACACCTCACGAAAAGGGGATCAAAAATCACTCAACTCTCAACTAGTCTAAGTGTTCATTTTCGGGGTGATCGCTCATCTGCACAGTCATAGCATGTATTCTATCATAAGCTTGGAGAGTACACAAATCTGCACCAGTTAGAGTTAGGGTCTAAACAATTCTTAAAGGCAACATGGGTGACATAACACAGGTTTATTGGGTGATATAAGGGTTAGGATAGACATGGGATACACATTTAATTGGTGTTAAGATAAAAACACAAAACAAATAGTCATATATAATCTAAGGTATCCATAACCGGCTACTGTCCATCCATAGTCCAAGTCTTCAAGTGCGAAAATCTGATCATATCATCATAATGGGTTAGCTAATAATGAGATCTTGCGGAGCGTGCTAACCCATTCTTCACTAGGTGGCTTATAGTTGCACCACCTTTATACATTGAATGGCTTATAGTTGCACCATCCCCATAATCACTAGGTGGCTTATAGTTGCACCACCTTTTAACTTAGTTGGTTTTATAACACGTAACCAACATCAAGAGTTAGATCACTAGGTGGCTTATAGTTGCACCACCTTTTCTTTTTTCTCTTTTTTATAATACTCTTGTATAATACATATCGCATATCCCCCCATTTGAGATAAACATTATCGAAAGTGATAATACCGGGGGGTCTTCCATGATTATAATAATATGTCTTCAACGAAAGTGCCAATCTTCAAACCATTTTCCTGAACCATAGACTTAGGTAGCCAGAAATTTCAACACAAGGATAAATATAGACTACAAGGTTGGCTAAGTCAAAATGGTGTAACGAAACATAGGTGAAAAAAGAGATTGGCTTAACAAAGGTGATCTAGGGGTATCTTGCACTAATGATGAGTACAACAAAAGGTTTTTAACACGGGAGGTCGGCAAATCAGTGTAACAAGTCGATAAACACACACATAATGGCTATTTGGGTGAATTCCTAAATGTTGCCTTCTCGAACCATCTATTCCTGCTAATCAATTAGGTCTCAAAATGATGTACATGCCAAGTTCTAAAATCTACAATACTACCGGCACACTCAATATTTTGGTGAAGTTTTGTATAATGAGATGAAAACAGAACATCAGGCTTAAACCTCACCAAGTAATAATAAGGTTAATGTGCATTCGGCAAAGATTAATTCTAGTTTAGTAAGAAAAACATGTCAAAAATTTTAAAATCGGTACCATTTTTCTTTGAAAACTAGGAAATCAAAGGCAAGAATAGGCCAAGTGATAATTCTACTCCTATTCCCCTACTTGTCTTGTACAATGTCCTTATTTTACATTTAGGAAATGAAATAAACAGGAAGAGTAGAATTAAAACAAGAAACTCCCTTGAGCATTGCTTCTGAACATATGAAATGTAATAAGCCGGTGAAGAAATCTAGAAAATCTCCATCTTGAGCAAAGCTCATTTTTCCCTATGATCACTGACGTGAGGGTTGTGAAGACTTCACAGGAAGTTTTACAATCCCCTAGGCAGTGTACCTAATTGTTACAGTGTAGTATAGGCAAGACTCAGGGGTTGTTATCGTTCTCTAGGGGAATAGGTTGGTAAGGCTCGAACACGGTCTAACAGAATTCTAAGGGGTTAAGAGAAGATTCTTTTTGCATTTTTATATTTTATAGAAAACAAGTAAATATTATGGTTTGAGAGGTTGGTTTGATTAACTAATAATTAAACTAATTATAATCTATTCTACTGGTGATAACTTTATGATAAAAAGATGTATTTACCTAATCATGCACTACTCCTCAGATTGCTTCTCTTAGATCTGTTGCCTTGT
>BQNB010082396.1:0-29338 GCA_026074375.1 Tanacetum coccineum
TTTCTTGGACGCTCAGTACCTTCATCATCGGATGGTGGCTTAGAAATAGCCCCAATGTGAACCATCTCCATATAAAACCTATTGTTCCACCTATAAGATGCAAGTAATCTCCTCTCCACCATATCATGCTCCATACGAGCCAACTCCAACTTCATCTCAGCCTCAACTAACTTCTTCTTCGAAGTAGCATTCTCCCTGCTCTCTAACACCTTCAACCTCTCTAAAACATCACCCAAAACATGCTCAACGTTTCCCAAATCATGATTAGGTATCTCTCTCTCTTTTTCCCCGATCTTATTCTTTGATTTTGGAAGAGCAATCTCAGTTTAGCATGTTCCCAACTCAGCGTCCGTGACTCTAGATCATAAGGCCTTTGGGTGATAGTCCCAAAAGTGTCCTCAGGTGCAACGTCGGCCTCCTTTTCCTCTGACTCAGAATCGGATGATACAGAATCAGATGACTCCGCATTAGGTGGCTCTGCATTAGGTGGCTTAGAATTGGATGACACACCTCCATGTGGCAGGGTTTGTCACCCTCCACCTCATAAGGAAATATCAACTCAGCATCGTCATCGAGCTCAATCTCAACATCTTCGTCTTCAATATCCTCATTATTAACACCTTCATTTACACCATCATTCTCCTCTAACCAACCAATCATAACACCAGGCTAATGTGGGTCAACATGTGGGGTAAATTGATTCACAAGCCCATTATTCAGTTCTGGTTCTTCTTCCGGGTTTTCTTCATCATCACCATCATAATCAACTAAATCAACGTCGTCCGAAATGTCAACCATTTCGTTGGGATCATGGACATCCACAACTTGGTTCGGATCGGGAATAACTGTGTTTTCTTCGGGAATAGCTTCGTTCGGTTCGTTAAGAGGGTTAGGGTTCTTCATGACAATCCGCGTCGTATAAATATCTCGTATTAGTATTAAAATAATCACATAATCAACATTTATATTCAAAATAAATGAAAATCTCATATTACAACATATATATATTTTTCCATATATATATCGATAAATAAATCCTTCTCATTCTTGTCCCGTCGGTAATTCGGAGATTTCTATTGCACCGTTATAGTCAAAAGATTTCAAAAATTCTTTCGTTCATTTTTCTTTTTGAAAATCTTTTGTTCTCTATAACTTAAGCTCTTGATACCAATCTGTAACACCCCCATTTTCATATATCTCAGCGGAAGGGTCATTTGGGGTGCTACGTCATAATATAACAACTCAAGCATAGAAAACGACTCGAAAAGAGACGTTTTTAAATACATTCATTCGAAATAAAAGTTTACATCATAGGTCCCAAATTGTTTCATAATTCATACAACATTTTTGCAAATCATCTTCGAATGACTTTTATTTAATGGGCCTTCAAAACATTTGGTTTTTCCATAAGCGTTAACCAAAATCTCCATCGCCGAATTACCTTCAAGGACCTGAGATAAAACATGCTAAAACGTCAACAATAATGTTGAGTGAATCCATAGGGTTTATATATAAAAACCATAAAAATATGTTGGGGTTCCCAACATCTAATCTCCGAACACAAGTATCATTTCTCAAAATTTTCAGGATATAACGATGTGGATCAGACAACGTTATAGGGGGATTATTATAAGCCTCATGAATCGAACGTTACCATATCAATACAAAATGCCCACTATACACCCTCGCTATGAGTGCATATTATTCTCTATACAACGCATCCGTAGTGTCATTTTCCCGACACGAGACGATAGCTAGTCGTCACGGATTGGAGGTGGCAACCTCCAAATAGTACTATTCCATGTATAAGCGTATGCCATTACCTGGCAATTAACAATTCATGATTTCCGCGGGTCTTTTATCTAGCGAGTTAATCTAACTTATAATAATCAAGGCTACTAGCATACAATCTCCCTTGTGTTCTATTTTAAAAACAAGCATGTTATCTCCCTCGCGGGTTTATAAAACAATTAAAGTGTAAAAATGCGAGGCTATGAACTCACTTAGTGATGTCGGATGAGAATATCGATAGATAAGAACTTCGGGTGTAAGCGCGTCGATCAACCGAGACCTATACAAATTGTAACGGGTCTTAGGTTTCTAGTCGATAAAAATTAACGAAAACTCATAAATTAAATAAGTATATGTATACATGTAGTTTATATGATGATTGATTCGCGCGAGCTCACCCCTTAAATTCTACCTATATATAATATAAATACAACAAAGGATCAGAATCCGCGAGATCAAGAAAACCAGAAGCAGAATATAGTGTTCCCGGGTCGTTATGTCCCAACGAGGCTAGAGATGGATTATCGAAAAACGATTGATGATTTGTGTTTGAATTTCACAGGGAATGATTGGGCACTAAAACTGATAATAATAAGCAAAAGCACATAAAAATAGCAAAGAGAATAAGCTAGAACAAGAATAGAAACTAGGAATGACAAAAATAGTTTAAAACTTTAGACTAAGGCATAAACAAGCTCAAATAAACTTAAGAAAAATCAAATTAGCTAACCTAACTCTAAATAAGCATATACAAAAAGCAATTAAGCTAAATTAAACAAGATAAACACAACCAGTAACTAACATACATAACTAACCAGATTTTTAACTACCAGTACAACTTGGAGTTAGTACTTGGGTGCTAGATAAGTTAGTACTTGATAGCTTAAGGTTAGTACTGTATCTCTCGTCTCTAACAATGTACTCAAAGAATTAATAAAGAGAGGGGCGCAGGGAGCGAATCTTAAAACAAAGTTCAAGGTGGGGGGGGTTTGGGAGGGGGGGTGGGGGGGGGGGGGGGCGGGGGGGGGGGGGAGGGGGGGGGGGGGGGGGGGGGGGGGGGGGTGGGGGGGGAGGGGGGGGGGGGGGGGGGGGGGGGAGCAACAGGGTACCTAACCTTAATAAGCACTAGAATAAACCAAAATGACAAATAAGCTAAAAAGCTACAAACTGATACATTAATGAAAATACTTTGAAAAGGGAAATAAAAATAAGCAAACAGTAAAGGACAATGGTTTAATCTACTCTAAAAGGCTAAGGAAAATCTTAAACAAGCTGAAATAATAAGCTGATAAGCTAAAATGACCTACCAGTACTAACAGTTTTAACTGACAGAAACTGAACTAGGAGTTAGTACTAGCTAGTGTTAGTTAGTACTACTGCAAGGGCGAGTGAGCGGGGGGGACCTTTGAAATTCCAAGAAAATGTGAACTATGGCAGTAGCAACGCAAGTGGAGTTAGTACTTGGGTTTGCTTTGAACAGTTAGTTCTGTAGAGGACCAAAAGTGTGAACTAGTGGCAGTGGTAGCTAACAAGATGGAGTTAGTACTGTTATTGATAATACCCGCTTAAAAATTATTTGTTCTTTCAAATTAAAAAACAGATTATCTATCAATAAAATAAGACCTTTACATACGCTAGCGCGCGATAGAGTAATTAAGAATAAGCACTTAAATAGGCTGATTTGGCCTAGCAGTGTTAACTATAACAAGTAGTTCTGCTGAAAGTAAGAATAAAAGAAAAAGAGAGGTAGAACTTACTAAACCTTGGCTTTTCTAAAAAAAACAGGGTCAAACAATGAATCTACAAGCTCTAGCTTGCATAAAGCAAGCTAGTGAGAGTCCATAAGCCCATCCGGTTCTGGCTTATCATCCAATAAGTAAGCTGTGGTGAGAGTTTTTTGAACATAAAACAATGTGATTAAGAAACTTAACACTTGGAATTGTAAATTGGCTTAAAAACTTCAAACTTGCATTAATCTTGAAAGTGTTACAAAGCTGAAAGTACAAAGCTGTGAAAGACTTTGAAATGTAAACTAAGATTAAAAACTAATTAGTTACTAAAAATTAAAAACTAGATGCCTCAAAGGCTTACAAAAAGCTCTATTTATAGCCTAATCGCTTGACTTTCAGCTTGTGCTCTTTGTAGAGATAAAAAACCAAGTGTGCAAGTTGAGTGAGGTAATCTAGAGGCCAATCCCACCTTTGATTTCTTATTAAGCTTCTTATTGGAGACATTCTCACCATAGAAACGCTCTGGGAAATGGAGAGGGATGCCAACATGGACTTTAATACAGCTTTGGGGGTGGAAATAGTATGGTGGATGAAATTGATTTGTGTAGGGTGTTGAGTGCTTAGCAGGTAAGAATATGGGGCTGACATACAAGTTTTGGTAACTTTGTTTGGTCAAGCTGGGAAAGATGGCTTTTTGGGAAGTAAGGCACTTTGGTCCCCCTTAAGTTATATAACATTAAATGCAATCTCTACCCAGGTTGCAGTTTAGACCCTTGTGTTTTTAATCGTTTTGTGAGGATACAACTTTAGGCTGTGTGCAGTTTTAGCCCCCAAATTGGTATATAGTCAGGATCAACGAGTGTCTGGACTTTACTGCAACTTGGCATCGGAATTCTCTTGAGGCCTTTCTTCCCGGTGTGCATGGATTTGTTTGTGTTTGGCTTTCTTTTTGTTCCACATCTTGAATATCTGTGGGGAGTCCTACACAATACAAATGCAATACGAGTGACAAAGAGGAGGCAATGTAATTATTTGATATGGTTTTTAGTCTGTTTAAGTCCATGGGTGGTTACATGAGAATGGTATGGGTGTAATTAAGCACATTATCAAAATCGCGGGGGCGGGGGGCGGCTGAGGAACAAAGATGTTGCGGGTTCCCACGCAATGCTATGAAGTCGGGAGTCAGTAGTCGGGTGAAGGACCAGAAAAGGTCTGCGAAGAGGGACGGCCATCGGGACTGAATGAACTGGTGGGAAGAGGGGGAGGTGTAGGCGAAAGGGGGGCGTTTTATGCGAGAGGGGGGTAGGGGGGGAATAAGAGGGTGGAAGATAATAGCCATCGTCATGGTGGGGGGGGGGGAGAGGGGGGGAGGCGCCGGTTCTGGGGCGGAGGCGGGCAAGTTTATATTTACACAACGTACAAAAAAAAATTATTTTTTTTCTTTTTTTTTTTTTATACATGTTGTGACTCCTTTATTATCAACAATGGGATCAGCGATTGACAAAAGTTCGTAGAATAATCCACAACGTCTTGACGGATAATTTCCATCGTATCCCGATTTTTTTTAGCAAGCGCCCTAAGCTAACATATTAAAGGCGAAGATCATTGTCTATATCACTGGAGGGGGAGAAGTGAGAGAGTGTTAAGCCCTCATACTTATGACTTTGCGAGGCTTTTAACGGTGGCCCAACATGATAGATAATTTTGTATGTGTGTGCTAGCTGTTTTAATGGCATAGATCAACTGTAGGGATGTTCATAGTAGGCCATAATTCAAGAAGAATCACGACAGCGAGGAGGGAGGGGTGGTGGCAGGGGACGAACTTATTAGGTACTTGTAACTATGATTTTAAACCAAGAACTTAGGTTGCAACTATTTAATCATTTTCAAAGTTCTTAAAGCTAGAAATTGTTGTTAGTTTGAAACACCTACCTGGAGGCCTCGCTCACCTATAGGATATCACCAACCAACGACCGGTGTTCAGAGATTTTGAAAACCCACCCCGTTGCTTGCGCGTAGTGGGAAATCACATACAACACCTTCTTCCTAATATGGCTAAGGATACGATGTCTTAATTTGAACCCTTCACCTAGCGCGCGAGAGAGCGATTCCAGGTGAGATGAGTTGTACAGGTTGACCCTGTTCTAGGTGTTGTGGGTGCAAGATGTTTTGACCTTGATTTGGGTTTTCTAGGTTTGGTGATTGCTGCATTTCAAGAGCTTGACCCTGGTCTACCTTTATAAATAGTCCTCTACTCATCTGAACTTAAATCATCATACCACTATACAATCTCTGATGGAATAGTAGCTTTTTTTTGCTTTTGCAGAGCTTGACCCTTGTTTACCATCACAAACTTTTTTTTCCGCTTGGGTAGATCTAGACCCTGGTTTACCTCTAGAAGCTTTTTTTTATTCCCAAGTAGAATCAAAGCTATGAGTATCCTCAGAGCTTGACTTTAAGTATCATAAGAGCTAATTTGAAAAGGGTTATGATCAGAGCTTTCATCAGAGGTAACTTGAAAAGGGTTATGATCACAACTTTCACCATAGGTAACTTGAAAAGGTTTATGATCACAGCTTGTGTCTGATTCAATAATTATGACCTATGCCAATAAGATATGATTAGTAAACTTAGTTTCCAAATCCACATTGCTTCAATTCAAGTTATTTCCTAAGGTACATTAAGCTTAAAGGGGTCTTTGGATGATATCAACTTGTTTTCTAAACTTAGTTACATACAGTTTATTTAATAAGATACATTTAACTTAAAAGGGTGTTTGGATTAAATCAATTGTTTCTTTAACTTTGTTTACTAAGGTACATTGGTTCAATTCACCTTATTTCATAAGGCACCTTAAATTTAAAGGGGAGTTTGGATTAAACCAATTGTTTCCTAAACTTAGTTTACTAAGGTATAAACTTAGTTTCTCAATTACTATATAGAGTAAATTACCATCTCTAACAGTCTAATACCTATGCAATATGCTCAAAAAGAACTATTGCCTCTTTCCATAACCATTTTCTCTTTTCCCTTGTTAATATCCATTATTTGTTTTTCCTTGTTAAGATGTTTTCCAACTTTCTCAACCCTCTATTCAAGAAGCTCCAGAATCTTCATTTTTGTTAACTTTCTTTTGTCATCTACACATATAGCAAATACTCAATACATAAGCCACAACTAAAATGATAGGTAAAATAACAGAACAAGAACAAGTGGCAAAATGGGTCAATGAAATAGCAACAACATGCAATATAATACATTCCTAGTACACTTACATTTCACATGCTGCTGTTTCTCCCACTCTCTTTTCAATAAATCATCGAGTATGTCATCAGCTATAGTATCATGAACCTGTCAGTTACTCCCAAAACATAATCGATCATGTCATCCTTTACTAAGAACTTATTCAAGTCCATAGATTTCCAGGAATCTGCCATTGATATGAACTTTGATCTAGGGTTTTTTGGGTTTTGTGAGTGAAGAGTCAGGTTTGGCAATGAGAAATAAATGGAGTGTCTGTGGAAAGTTATTTAAAATCTGTGTCCCGGGGAAACACGGAGTCAACACCCATTTGAATGGGAAAATACTTGAGTAGATAGGGACAATTCATGGAATATTTTGTAAATAACAAGGACGAATCATGCAATTTAGTCTTTTGTACACAGACTTAAATGAACGCATGTAGTTACGGTGGCGCTTCATTTTTTACTTGCAATGATGACATCTCACATTCTATGCACGAAAACTAATATATTGATTTATTTATTTATATCTTATCCGACTAATTTCTTCTCAAAGATACATCTCAATTGTTTACATAAAATTTTACTCAATGGCCACTTTCGAGGTTTTGGATGAACTTATTGAGATTATCGGTTCTACGGAGTTACATAGGCGTATGCGGTTCTGATTTGTGCAAGAGATTGCTGAAGAAGGGTTTCTGAATTTTCTTCATGATCGTTGTGATGACTTGAGGAGGCGCAGCGCCAGGCGTCGTGTGTTGATTGGTGAGATGGAGGCTTTGGGAGCTCGTGGGGTGGCTGTTGATTCTTTGGATTCTTTGAAACAAACTTAGGCTAGAGAAACCGGTAAGCTTGCCGCTTCGACAAAAGTGTTGGCTGAAACTCAGGCTGGTATCCATGGAGAAGAAAGGTCATGTGGCTAATCGATTTAAATGATTAGGTTTTCATAGGTAACGGGTAGTTAATCACTTTTGTTTTGTTAATGGTTGAATGTAATGACTTTTATGTCTTATGGCTGTATATTTAATCTTTTGAAGTTGTTACTTGTAAATCTAATTGGCCAAAAATTAAGTTCAATCAAGTCTTTTGATTTATGTATGTTGATGTTTTGTTATTGTTTTTAGGATTATAGAGATGTAGATAATATATATTTTTGGTATGTTTGGTTATTGGAAAAAAATGGCGGTCAGAAATGAGATGGGCGAGAAGGGAGAAAAGACACCGCACATGGACCAACCGTGCAATCAGAAAAAGACAAAATAATGAACAGTAAAAAGCACTGTATTAACAAACTATTCAGGGACCAACGATGCAATCAAAATGTATCGTGAAAAGACGATTTTGCCCTTCGTTGGAAGGGCGACGTGGCTAGGATAACGACGGAGCTAACCGTCATTAGGCATAACGGGGCTTCAGGGACCAAACGGGTAACAACAGTGTCAAAAAGGGACCCCGCACGAAAGTCCTCGTTATCTGGGGACCAAACGGGCAAACAGGGTGAAGTAGAGGGACCAACGGTGTAATATACCCTAATTTCTATATGTTATTTTTTTAGATTTTAGAAAGCTTTTAGTATCCCAACGGACATGAAGTATACGAAGTTTTATAAGCTTATTGTTACCCATGTTTTATATGTTTTTTCTCTTCAGTTCTTTTAGAATTTATAAAAGAAAGTATTGTATTATATAGACTTAACCTTTATATCACCATTTAGTGCAGTTTATTTTCTCCTAACAAGCTAATCATTTATAATAGAGATCCTTAATTTCGCAAATGACACGCTTGTTTTTTTCGTCCTAATTCTATATGTCCAATTTTTTTTTTTTTGCCCCTTTTTGAAATTTCTTCTGGCTTCGCCCCTGTATATGAGTTTTGAGTAAGTGTAAGTGAAAGTTAATGTTTTAAAATGTAGTCAAGTATTTAAGTAACAAAATTACTCATTTTTTAGTTTTTAAAGAAAGGTTATTCATGCTTTATATATACTAGACGAATACGAGCGCAAAACGATGATGTATAAGGCAAATAGTTATACTTGCGAACTTACGGTTTTGGTATGGTTCTTGATGCAATATTTACGGGTTGTATGATAACATTAATTTTTTATGCATATATATATGTGTGGAATAAGTGAAAGTAAAAGAAAATGAGTAGGTTAAATAAATTTACTCCGTAATTAATTATTTAAATATTTGTTGATGCATAATTTGGTTGGGCCAGTCCTAACGACTCTCCTGGTGTCGTTCGTCGTCTTTCCGGGCCTTGAATAGTGCTGCCAACAAAGAAGAACCGGTTAGAAGGGGACCCGAGGCTGGAGCCCCGAGATCCACCCTCCGACGGTCAAGTCAGAATGGTATAAGCATATAGTAAAGAGGTGATAAAGAATAACCTGTGTAGGTATTTGTAGGTAGGATGATCCTACCCTTGTATATATAGTGTATGGATTAGGGTTACATAGGATGTGGGCCACCCTTTTATCGGGTTCGGCCCATTGGGTCTGGCCCATTCCAGACTATACGCCAACATGTCCCCCCAGTCTAGTAAGTGTGGTCGTAGCCGCGGTTAATAGACTAAAAGGACTACTTTTACCGTCGCGGAGACGTTCGCACTTTCCAACCATACGCCGCCATATCTATCTTCAACTTACGGCCGAATATGGCATTCGACTTACGGCCGACGGAAGACGTACTTCTGTGGCCGGGTAATGCGAATATGGCATTCGACTTACGGCCGACGGATTCCATGGCCGGGTAATGCGAATATGGCATTCGACTTACGGCCGACGGAAGACGTACTTCCGTGGCCGGGTAATGCAAATAAGGAAAAAGATATTGATGCATAATTTGGTCGGGCCAGTCCTGACGACTCTCCTGGTGCCGTTCGTCGTCTTTCCGGGCCTTAAATAGTGTTGCCAACAAAGAAGAACCGGTTAGAATGGGACCCGAGGCCGGAGCCCCGGGATCCGCCCTCTAACGGTCAAGTCAGAATGGTATAAGCATATAGTAAAGAGGTGGTAGAGAATAACCTGTGTAGGTATCTGTAGGTAGGATGATCATACCCTTGTATATATAGTGTATGGATTAGGGTTACGTAGGATGTGGGCCACCCTTTTATCAGGTTCGGCCCATTGGGTCTGGCCCAATCCAGACTATACGCCAACAATATTTAATAAATTTTGTTACCTTTTATAAGTAGGGGTTATTTATCTAACAATATTACTTATTTTTAAGTTTTAAATTTAAAAAAAAGTTATTCATGCTTTATATATAGTATAGAAGTATAGATAAACTAGACGCACACCATGCATAGTAAATTTATAACGGCAAGTAGTTATGTTACGAAATTGTAATTAATTATTTCGTAAAACATGTATACAAACAGAGAATAATCAAAACCATTATATTAAAAAACTAATTTGCCAAACAAGTCTAGTATACCGGCGCATTTGGGTTATGCACCAGGCGCATATCATTTATGCATAAGAGGAAAAATGATGCGGCGCATTTAGGTTATGCATTGTGCGCATAGCGTTTATGCATAAGAGGAAAAATGCCAAATATCATAATAACAGGCACATAGTACGAAACAAATAAACCAGATATCATAATAAAAGAAAAACAAATATCAGATTATGAATGTGTTTTTGTTATAGTCAATGTATCTTCA
Source organism: Tanacetum coccineum (assembly GCA_026074375.1). Taxonomy (NCBI): domain Eukaryota; kingdom Viridiplantae; phylum Streptophyta; class Magnoliopsida; order Asterales; family Asteraceae; genus Tanacetum; species Tanacetum coccineum. Next base: position 10,427 of record BQNB010082396.1, read on the forward strand.
ACTAACACATTTATCCCCATTTATTTCTTCCCCAGTTATTCTCTATTTACTTCTCCAATTAATCTATCATCTTCATCCACTTTTTCAAATCTCATACATTTACATCTCCACACAATATCTCAACCAAAAACACACATCAATCAATATGTTTTTTCCCTTTAATTTTGTCTTTGTTATCGTATTTAAGAAAACATAGGCTACATACTCTTGTTTTAAGTTTCGTTTTTTTGTGCGCTGAGATATTAAAAGGGTGTTTGAGTAGAATTTTAGTTAACAACACACCGTAGGTTAATATTTGGAAGACTATTTGTTAGCCTCACTTTTTAGTGAAGCTGGCATCTTACATGTGAATTGGACTAGCTATAGACCAACTGCTACACGCAGGGACTATTATTGTAAACGAGGTATAGATAGCTTTGTGTTAGGCTATAAATACCCCCATGTCTCTCCATGGGGGGTTGGTGGAGGTTCATTTTGTTTCTCATTCTTATCTTAATAAAACACATTTTTCTTTCATCCATCTCTCTACTTTCTCCCACTAGAAATACAATGATACATCTTATGTTCTTTGATCATCCCGACCTCCCGATAGGTGTTTTGAATCGTCTAACAAGTGGTATCAAAAGCTAACCGGGGGTGTATTATATTCGTGTTTGTTGCTTATTCGTGAAATCAGATTTTTCGAGCTTATTGGTGGCTTATTTTCATGGGCTTTATTCTGAAAAAAAGCCACAAAATTGTTTTTTTATTAACTGTTTCTGTTTTTATAACAGTTTTGTTATTTTTTTTGTTTTTTTGGTCTCTTTGTTTCTAAAAACTTAACAAACAGATCTGGCCCTTCATTTTTATCCCACAGATTATTTTTTGAGCTTTCTATAAGCTCATCTGGGCAGTTTAACAGTTCTATGTGGGTTCTTTAAGGGTCTTAATGCTTATTTCGTTGTCCTTCTATGCTTAAAAGCTTATTTCGAAAAGTACTTTTTCTGGGCTTATTTGGGATACTTCATAGCGGTTTGGCAGTAAGAAACAAAACCAGATCCAGTTTTTTGGGAAAAGGTACAATAGTACGACTATGACAGGTGGCGGTTTGACCGTGGCGGTTTGACCATGGCGGTTTGACGTAGCGGTTTGTTACAGGTGGCAGAGGTTTATACATTTTCATGGTTCAACTAAACAAACCTCTGCCCGTTTCAAAACTAGGCAGCGGTTTGGTGTAAAAGGTGATGGCGGTTTGGTGTGGCGGTTTGCTTCCACTTGCCAGCGGTTTGCTACCCAGACCGAGTCAACTCAGTATTTACCGAGTTGACCCGGGTCAACTCAATGAGTTACAATGAGTCAGACATGTCAACAAAAAAAGACAAGAGAAAGATGACAAAGACAAAGTAAAAACCCATCAACAACATTACCAAATCATCATCAACAGCCAACCTCGTCACAATAATATCACCAATCAAATCCATGTACTAATCCCTTCGTCATAACTCAATTCAACAAATCCACTACCTAAATACCTATTCCCTTCGTCACATTATAACAACAACAAATCCATCTCCTTCTCCATCCAATGACTCGAAACGAAACAAAACATCCTAAAAACAATTTGATCTCAGTTTTTTTATGTTACACGATCCTCAAAAGATCAAAACACGAAATTAAAACTCTTCATCGATCTATGAAGGAATAACCTTCTTTCAATATTCGAAATTAAAGATGAGTTATAACAACTTTGTCACACTTAAATCTTTGTTTCGATGTAAGAACAACATAAGAACAATCGTCGACCCTACCTGAGACCCTCCAAAGGATTTTGAAGCCTTGATTCTTCTATGGTCTTTGTGGATTAATGTCGAATCAAGTTTGTGGGTAATGTGGTATATTGAATCGATGATGGGAGGTCATTGTTCTTGACTGAGTATGAAGGAGATGTGTTGCGTTTTATTTTTGGATGAAGAAGTTTAGATGGTGGCTACAATCTGAGATGGGGGCTTGGTATTTCTTAATGACAAATTTTAGGGTTAAGTATGAGATATATTAGGGTTGGAGTGATTTATATATTAGGGATTATGTACCTGATTTTTAGCAGACCCACGTTTAACATTTTTTGGGCCGATTGTTATCAAACACAATGTTGGGCCGGTTATGGTATTATACAAAACATGGGCCGAATTATATTGTGTGATTTCATTTGTTGGGCCAATTTTATTTATGACAAACGTGGGCTGAGCTATTTTTGGGCTTGTGTTATCGGATTATACCGGGTATTAAATAATCCTTTGTCGGGTAAAGTATAAAAGAACGGGTTTATTACTTGGACGGGTCGTGCTTATTTCTATTTATTTGAGCCCGATATCCGTTAACGATCATAACAACATCAAAAATCACGAACAGCAACACAACAAACACGATACATTACACTAAAAACGGTCCTTATCAAAATTCACCTTCATTCATAATGGATAGTATTGAATTTTAATGACTACGGAGTTTTGGTCCGATGTTATTAATTTGGGAATGAAGTAGACTTTCTCGGAGAGTGTACTTATTTCGTCTTTGATTTTGTCTACAACAAAGATGACTTGTTCGGGCATGATGAAGACTTGATTTATCTAGTTATACCTGATGTAAGGAGTTACATTGTAGTACTCACAGGTTATAGCTATCACTTTAAGGAGTTACATTGTAGTACTCAGTGTCTCACATAGTTGAGGAGATTTTAAGAGATGTTGTATTTTTTGTATACATTGGTGCGGGTATATGGTACTTAGAGATTTACCTCTGCACCGTTCTTCATCACACGGATAGTACAAGATTATGTCACAAGTCGGGGATTGTTGCTTCATTCTCGGATTCATTTCATCAAGTTGTCTCCATCAGTGGTCATCAGTATTAGCCAACAGAATAGATAAATGGATTTAGATCAGGTTGATCAAGAGAGATTTGTATAGAGAGTACCGTCATCTTCTCACAGAGTATTGTGGTCCCGTTTTCTCACCTCTTAAAAATGTGAACAAATACAAACATGTATAAATACACAACAAGGGACGAAATCACGCGAGAGCAAGAAAACCGGAAGTAGTATAGAGTGTTCCCGGGTCGTTATGTCCCAACGAGGCTAGAAATGGAAAATCGAAAGACGATTGATGATTTGTGTTTGAAAATGACAAGGATGAGGATTGGACACCAAACTTTAATAAGCAAATGCACATAAAAGAAAGGCAAAGAAAATAAGCTGGAACAAGAATCAAAACTAGAAAAGGCAAAAACGCTTAAAACTTTTACACTAAGGCACAAATAAGCTCAAATAAACTTAAGACAAATTAAATAAGCTAAACTAACTCTAAATAAGCAAATACAAAAAGCAATTAAGCTAAATTAACAAGATAAACACAACAGTACTAACAACAGTACTAACAGTATTAACTACCAGTACTAACTTGGAGTTAGTACTGCTAGCTTTGAGTTAGTACTGTTAGCTTAAGGTTAGTACTGCTAGGCTAACAAAACATAAATAAACAAGAAATAAGCAAATAAGCTAAAACAGATATTCACCTAACCTTAATAAGCACTTAGTAATAGGAATAAACAACTAGAATAAACTAAAATGACAAATAAGCTAAAAAGCTAAAACTGATAAACTATTGAAAATACTTAGAAAAGGAAAATAAGCTTAAATAAGCTTACTCCTAAAAACAGTAAAGGAAAATGGTTTAATCTACTCTAAAAAGCTAAGGAAATTTTAAACAAGCTGAAATTATAAGCTGATAAGCTAAAATTAACCACCAGTACTAACAGCTTTAACTAACAGTACTAACTTTTAGTTAGTACTGGTAGCTTTAATTAGTACTGTTAGTTTTAAAATCCCAAAAATGAACTAGCAGTACTAACTAAAGAGTTAGTACTGTTAGTTCAAAATACTCCTCAAGGTTTTCACAAATCATTTTTCTTTTATATTAAGCTGATTTGGTTCTTAATTAGTAAAAACAGATTGTTAAATAACAAAATAGAATACTTATAAACATGTTTTAGTCAAGAATAAGCACTAATAAGCAGTTCTACAGTAAATAAGAAAACAAGAAAAAGAGAAACTTACAGAACCCTTGCTCAAAACAGGGTCAAACAAAGAATCTACAAGCTCTAGCTTGTATAAAACAAGCTAGTGAGAGTCCATAAGCCCATCCAGAACTGGCTTATCATCCAATAAGGAAACATAAGCTGTGGTATATTTGAGAGTGATATTTGTGATTTTCTCTTTACTACTTTAACTTTGATTTTCTTTTAACTACTTAACTTTTTAGATTGACTTGATTAAGGTAGCTTAGAAACAAGCTGTACTGATTGCTTTTTGGAACACAAAACAATATAAGTAAGAACCTTAACACTTGAAATTGTAAATTGATTTAAAACTCAAATTGCATTAAAACTTGAAAGTTTTACAAAGCTGAAAGTAAAAGCTGTAAATGACTGAAAATTAAGCTAAGTTATTCTAAGATTAACTAGTTGCCTCAAAGGCTTACAAAAAGCTCTATTTATAGCCGAAGTCTTGGACTTGCAGCTTGTGCTTCTTTGGAGAGCAAAAACGAAGTGTGCTTGTTGTGTGAGGTGAATCCAAAGCAAATCCCAGCCTTTGATTTCATTTGTGCTTCTTTGGAGTCAATCTTAGCCATTGAAGATACTTGGGAAAGGTGAGGGATTGCCAACATGGCTTTTATACAACTGGGATGGGTTAGTAGGGTGGATGAAATGATTTTGGCTAGGGAGAGAAGTGGTTTTGCAGAGGAGAAGGTATGGGGCGACATACCAGTTGTAACTGGGTTTTGGGGCGGGAAAGAAGACTTTTTGGGGGAGTTAGCAGTTTGGTCCCCTGAAGATGTATAACTTAAATGCAATATCTACTCGGTTGGCAACTTTGACCCTTGTCTTTTTAATCTTTTGTAATACAACTTTAGGCTTGGCAGTTTTAGCCCCTCAAGTTGTATTTTCTTCAAGCGGATGACTTTAGACTTCGACTTGACTTGGTCCTTTCCTTCCCGTGCTTGGCTTTGTTTGGTTTTGGCTTTCTTTTTGTTCCTTTTCTTGAATATCCGTATCCTGCACAATACAAAAGCAAAACATACAAATACAATGTATTTTTGGTACGTTTTTAGTCGTTTAAGTCCGTTTAGAATGGAAAATGGTATGTGTAATTAAGCACATACCAAAATCCCCCATACTAAGGTATTGCCGTGTCCTCACGCAATGTTATGAAGTAAACACTCAAGAAAACTAAGAATCTTGAACCCCCTCGACTAATTACCTTGAAAAGTAGCAAAGTGTTCGTCAAGAGGAACTAAAGAATCAATAGCTTTGGCAAGTCCCGTTTTCACCATTTTTGATATGTACACTAACTATCCCTAATATTTTTGGATTTTCCTTTTTCTTTTCTTGACTACCTGCTTGACTTCCTTTATTTTATCAGCATTGGGATCATAGAATTGAGAAGCGTCCATAGAATAATCTACGGAAGTCCTGACGGATAAATTCATCGTCCCCGATTTTTCACTAGATCCAAACCAAGCAATTAAACAAGATCATTTGTCAATATAAGTCTAAATGTTAAGCACTCATACTTATGACTTGTGAACCTTTAGCTCCCAAAATGGATATATGATTTAAATGTGTGCACTCAATTCAACTCAACCATAGGTCAACTTATTTTCATAGTCGTAATTCAAGATGAATCACGACTCAAAGACCTTGTAACTTGATTTTAAAGAACGAAATTTTAACTGTAGAACTTTTTGCAACATCTTTATCATCATAATCATAAGTTCTTAAAGCTAGGAATGCGTTGCTTAGTTTGAACACCTACCTAGGCCTCGCTCCCTGGTAGGATATCACAACCAACGACCGGTGTTCTTAGTTTGAAAACCCACCCCGTTGCTAGCGTAGTGGGAAATCACATCAACACCTTCTTCCTAAAATGGCTAAGGATAGGTGTCTTAGTTTGAACCCTCACCTAGACCTTTCTTCTAAGTGAGATATCACAACACACCAAATCCCTAGAAGTAAAGATGTCTTAGTTTGAACCCCCACCTCGCGGTTAGCGGAGCGGGATATCACGACACATCTTTTACTTGCTCCATATACTCAAATGTATGCTTCATTGGCATAATTTTAATATTCATGCATTTTTGCATTCATATTTCATTCATGCTTCTTTGGCATTTTAACTTTCAATTTACTAAGAACAGAGAAAACTCGTTTTAAAGAATCAAGTTACAAATTTGAGCTTTTTCTAAAAACATCGATTGACTTAGTTGAATTGAAATGAGCACGTATGATTAGGCGGATTAAAAGCTAATGGGAGAAAAAAATCACAAGTTACTCATATAAGCTTTAGAAGAATCTTGCTCAGCACATAAACTTATATTTAACTCTATCATTTCTTGTTCTTCACCTCGTGAAAGCTTAGCTTACAATTAAGGAACTAGCTAGGGCTCAACACGCCCGATCGAGTCAAAAATTATTCTCATTCTACCCATTAGGAAAGTCGAAACTGTGACAAAACACTTATTGAATTTTTGAGAATTTTTCATTTTTTCATTTTTTTTTTTTTGGTATTTTTGCAAAAGTTTGGCGGTAAAAACGGGATTACGTGACAACAACGGCTACAGGCAAATCAAATCGAAGATCCCCCCCATACTAGAACTATACATCGTCCTCGATGTTTTTGGTCCTCGATGTTTTGAAGGGTACCTACGTAAATCTAAGACACATTTTATGAGGAGATGCCAAAAGATAAAACGTTAGTCGATAAGATTAGGATATCGGATTCCCAATTGAAGCTGAAGATGTGAAACTCTTGATGAATGACAAAACTGAGAGTCTTCACAATCCGGGCAATCCTGGACAATAAACAACAACAACATGGAAACACGGGTAATGGAAAAGACAAGCTATCTTACACAACAACACTTATTACAACTACGGATAAGCATGGGGTGCCTCCCACGAAGCGCTTGTTTAGGGTCACGATGCTTGACCCATCACAAGGATTTATTGATCCTTGGGGAAAGTTTGGAGATCTGGAACTACCAAGTGTGGTACGTTCCCTCCAAAGTAGTGCTTGACGCGATGACCATTCACTTTGAAATTTGGCCCGTTGGCTTGAGAAAGCTCAACAGTGCCGTACGGAAATACTCTAGTGATGGTGAAAGGGCCATTCCAACGGGATTTTAGCTTGCCCGAGAAAATCTTTAATCTAGAGTTAAAGAGGAGGACTCGATCGCCGACGTTAAAAACGCGGTTCTTGATCTTGGAGTCGTGAATCCTCTTTGTCTTTTCTTTATAGATCAAAGAGTTCTCATAAGCTTCATCACGGAGCTCATTAAGTTCATTCAGTTGAACTTTCCTATGGTCACCAGCGGTTTTCAGATCAAAGTTTGTATGTTTTAAGGCCTAGTAGGCCTTGTGTTCTAACTCAACTGGCAGATGGCAGGCTTTTCCGTAAACCAGCTTATATGGAGTACACCCAATGGGTGTTTTGTAAGCGGTGCGGAAAGCCCATAAAGCATCATCGAGCTTATCTGACCAAAAGGTACGATTTTCGCCCACGGTCCTTTCAAGAATTCGTTTCAAACCACGATTGGATACCTCAACTTGTCCACTTGTTGTGTGATGATACCGGTGGAGAGACGTGGTGACTCCATATATTTCTCAATGACCTTTTGCAAATTTGGCTCCTTTGCATAAATGAGTTCCGCGATCACTATTAGAAAGCTTCGAGGGGCACCAATCTGGCGAAGAGAGATTTTAAAGAATTTGCAAACAAACAACTCGGGCGTCATTGGTGGGGAGCGCTTTTGCTTCAACCCATTTTGATAAATAATCAACGGCCACGAGGATGTATTTGTTGCCTTTGGATGATGGGAATGGCCCCATAAAGTCAATGCCCCAGACGTCAAAGATTTCACAAACTTGGATGGAATTTTGTGGCATCTCATCCCGTTGTGAAATTTTTCCTTGACGCTGGCATGAGTTGCAGTTTTTAACCAACTCATGGGCATCTTTGTAGATTGTGGGCCAAAAGAATCCGGAATCGAAGACTTTTCTTGCTGTGTAGTTAGCACCGTGATGTCCACCGGTGGGACCATCGTGGCAAGCCATGAGGATGTCATGGGCTTCTTTGCCAAAAACACAACGTCGAATAACTTGATCCGCACAGATTTTAAACAGAAAGGGATCTTCCCAGAAATAATGCTTCACGTCTTTGAAGAATTTTCTTTTCTGCTGGGTTGACATCCCTTTGATCACGAAATTTCCCGCATGGTAGTTTGCGATGTCAGCAAACCATGGGGTATTAGCATCAAGAATAGCAATCAAACTAAGAGTTTCAAGAGGAAACTTTTCATTTATCTCCTTTGGATCTAATCGTAATAGATGATCAGCCGCTAGGTTCTCAGCTCCTTTCGTGTCAACTACATCAAAGTCGAACTCTTGAAGGAGCAGAACCCATCGGAGCAATCTCGCCTTAGAATCTTTCTTAGCAAAGAGATACTTGAGGGCGGAATGATCCGTATACACAGTGCATTTGTTCATGACAAGGTAAGATCGGAATTTTTCGAATGCGTACACCACGGCTAACATTTCTTTCTCTGTCGTGGTGTAACGTGATTCCGCCTCATTCATTGTTTTACTTGCATAATGTATAGGCCTGAAATGTTTCTCATGACGTTGCCCCAAGACTGCACCTAAGGCGAAATCGCTTGCATCGCACATAAGTTCAAATGGTTCATTCCAGTCTGGGGCAATCAGGATTGGAGCCTCGGTTAGATTCTTTTTGAGAGTGTTAAATGCTTCAATACACTCTTTGGAGAAATAAAACGGAGTTTCTTTTTCAAGCAAATGGGTCATGGGACGGGCTATTTTTGAGAAATTCTAGATGAATCTTCTATAAAACCCGGCATGCCCAAGAAAACTACGGACACCTTTTACAGTAGTCGGGTGAGGGAGTTTTGCGATAACGTCAATCTTAGCTCGATCGACCTCAATTCCCGATTTGGAGATTTTATGTCCAAGAACAATGCCTTCCTTAACCATGAAATGGCTTTTCTCCCAGTTTAGAGCTAAATTGGTGTCTTCACACCGCTTAAGCATCTTTTCCAAATGGGTTAGGCATGTAGAGAAAGAACTTCCAAAAACCAAAAAGTCATCCATAAATACTTCCATCGTTTTTTCGATCATGTCGTGGAAGATTGCCATCATACATCTCTGGAATGTGCCTGGTGCATTGCAGAGGCCAAAGGGCAGATTGGCTCGGTAGGACAAAGGTTCCGTATGGGCAAGAATGTTGTTTTTTTTCCTGATCATTTGGTCGATTGGGTATTTTGAAAATACGCCTAGAAACCATCGAGAAAACATATAGTATTCGTTTCCCGCAAGCCTCACGAGTTGTTGGTCCATGAATGGTAGTGAAAAATGTCCTTTTCGGGTGGCTTCCTTCAATTTTCGGGTAGTCAAATGCATACTCCGCCATCCCTAACTAACAGTTGGGATCAACTCATATTACTCAATCTCCAAAGTTCAAGTTGCACGGTAAACCACCTTTTCATTGGTACATACAGTGTACGGCTACCCAGGGACTAACCCGAGATAGGGTAAATAAATCCAGCGACAAGAATTTTTTATACAACTTCTTTTTTGATGACATCGTGATTTTTGGTTTACCCCCGTCTCTGATGTTGACGCTGGTGTGTAGTTCCTCTTCCATTAGAATTTTGTGAGTACAAAATTCCGTTAATACCCTTGATATCGGAGGAGTTTTCCAAGCGATGGCTCGCTGTGTGGGACTGTCAACACCTTTTATGAGAGCGGCTTTCCTCTCCCGGACACACAAACTCTTTTTTAGCAAAGATGACTTGTAACTGTTGTCACCCTCCAAAAATGCATATTCAAGGTGGGAGGAAGTCCTGACTTCGAGCCTATCGGAGGTGTCATCAATTGATTTTCCATTGGTTTTGGCTTCACACACTTAATTTCTTTTCTATTTTCAGAAAAATAACTGCATGTTGGGAAAGAGTGGTGATGAGGGCTCACTATTTAGGATAAAGAACAAGAAGAAGAATTGTCCTTACTCAAGATCACATTCGGCAGCATCAATTCCTGATTTATACTAAGTATCGAAATTCAGCCTCGATTTTCTCAAGAATGAAATCACTACCCTCGAAATGGAGTGAGGGTGGGAGAAGTGGGTATCAACATTGGATCAAAGTAAGAGTGGAATCTCCATTTTTAATCCTAATCCGAGAAACCTAAAAACTGCTTTGAGAATAATTCCACACACAAACCATATCACTAAAGTCGACCTTCTTAACTGATTCCCTGGCATTTAGGAGAAATTTATTCGATCTCCTACATTGAAAGTCACGGATTTTGTCACATGTCTTAAGGTCATCTCTTCCCGTGTACATCAATCAAGCTCTTCCCGTTCTAAAAAATGGTCTTCCTAAAATCAACGGACTCTAGGATCGGCATCATAGTCCAACTACACAAAATCGCTGGAAAAGTTAGAAAGGTTTCCAACCTTCACAAAAACATCTTCGCTATGCCGGTGGGAGTGGAGATGATCGGTCGGCTATCTCGAGACCAACCTAGTTTTGGTCAGTCCTTTAGGCGATTAAAGCTTTCAAAAACAGAGAGTGCATAGATTGATGCTTGCACCGAGAACGTCCAGGGCCAAGCATTCATCCAACCTGCGGGAAATTCACACGGTATCCAAAAATCGACCCGGTCTCCTAATTTTTTCGAGAAATTCTTTAGGTATGACTGCCAGAGCAATTTTCATTAACCGTGTTTTGGTTAATTCCAAAGATCTTGTCTTTGTTTGTCAAAGACAGCTTCCTGAACATTGGTGCAACTAAGGCATGTGCGGAGAGCATCTGCGAAGCTTAGCTCGAATGGAGATCCGAAAATTCCATAATTTCAAAGCTAAACGGTCCCGTCCTTTTTCGCGATTTTTCTCCTTGTATATCCAGATGGATATGGTATAGAGTCGTTTTGGCTTTAGGTATGACAGTTTGGTCATACAACTGGCTAGTCGTAAAGAGTTAGTGACGTCTTTGTACTTTCGTTTTGGACTGCACGTTGTCTTTGTTTACCTCGTTTCACTTTCCCACCACCGGAGGTGGAATTTGTAGTCCATCATAAGAAACACCTGCATCTGGTGGTGATTGCTTTTCAATTCCACCCTTCGTGTAGCAACGTGTTTGCTAGGATAGAGAACCCAAAACTTGAATAGAAGCTAGGTATGGAATTTACGATTTTGGTGAGCAAGTCGGTTATGTTGGAACATTTGTTTTGCATGTTTTTGCATAACGCATCATTAGCTAGTCAGAGCTCTCAAAATCATTTTATGACACAGCTTGAAAGCCCCCCTTTGATGACCGGAGCTTGGTAAGCTGGGTGTTGATTAACCGAGGGTTGATACATTGGGGCTTGTTGTTGAACCTGGGGTCGTTGGATTTGACCCTGGTTGTAGCCATTCCCACGGTTTTGGTTTTGGTTCCAACGATTCTGATTGTTGGTTGCTGTTGTGTGCATGGGAGGGGAAAAACCGGTGTCTGATTTGGTTTGTCCATCGTGGCGGCCGGTAACCGGAATTTCTTGGTTAAATTTGCTGCGGCTCTTTGCGAGACGTATTCTTGGATGTTATCCTCGGTAATTGTTGCCATCGGTAGTTGGACAATTACGATACGAGTGGGCACCACCGCAGGTAACACAACTTTTCTCAACCGATTTTACGGGAGCGGGAGCTAGAATTGGAGATGCATGCTTGTCGAGAAGTAGAGCTCTAACCATATCTTTCAATTGAGCAACATCGGGAGATACACCAGAGGTGGAAGCGCTCAGTACTGAACTTACAACAATGGCTTTGCTTCGGGAGATTAACGTACTTTGACTTGCTTCTCGATGATGCTTGAGCAATCATCGGGCCTTTTGGTCCAAAAAGTTGCCAACCTGCGGCGGAGTTCAAGAGTCTTGATCATTAACATTTAGGGCGTTTAAAATGTATCAAGTTGGTGAAGCCTGCCGAGAATCCATGGATTTGGACCATGCTCGGAGAAGATCTTTGAATCCGAACCCAAGCCTCACTAAAAGACTCATCAAATCCTTTGTTTGAAATAGGTAATTTTCGTTCAAAAGATTTGTCGTTTTTGGAAGGTAGGGAAAAACTGATTTATGAATTTAGCAACCGAGGTCATCCCATGTCTGAATGATCGAGGGGGTTCTTTTTCGAAGGCCATATCCGCTGCCCCCTCGAGATAGAAAGGAAAAATCATCAACTTAATTGATTTGTCGGGACAATTAGGAAATCTCAAAGTAGAGGTATCTAAATGAAGTAACGGATGTGGGCATGGGGGTCCTCTTTGTCATGTCCGAAAGAGAACTGCTTGTTCTGAACAGGTTAGCAACCCATGCTTGATCTCCAAATTTGCTGCTTCGATTTATCAGGAACAACAATTGCGTCCTCAGTATCCCTCGGTGGAGCCTGGAGCAATTCCTGGCATATATCATTATCACCATCGTATCTTTGGGAGTTTCAACAAGATTCGGAGGAACTTGTTGTTGTTGTTGTTGTCGTAGACGACGAGCTTGAGAACGAGTGCGCATGCACTAAAATATAGAACAAGAAGAGTATTTTTGGTTTTTCAATGATTTATTCACAATCTATTTTAAACGGACAGGAACCAAAAACTAGACAACTTGGAACCCAAATATCAACTGACTTCACGGTACTCTTTAAAACGATAAACGCACAGAGTGAGCGGAGGAGTAGGAATAAGCGCGAAGCTATTATTTCTTCTCCTTTCGGGTCGTAGTTTCCTAGGATAACCCTCCTTATACCCACTTTATCGCTTGTTTAACTTTGTTCAAGGTGAGCCGTATATCGTAAGACACACAATGGTAAAGTTTTAAAATCTTGATTCGAGTTGGGAACCAACATGTTCACGAAGTTATTATATTATAACCTCAAATGAGAATAATATAATTTGGTATTTTACCCATTTGTGAATTTTAATTTCTTTTTATGGAAAAATGTTTTTATCTTTTTGGTTTTTTTTTTTGTTTTTAGTATGATTAATTATACTAATAAAAGAAAATGAAAAATATTTTTGTACTCTTTATGTTTTTATAAAAGAAAATATTCACAGATGTAAACACAAATTTTCAAAAGTTCGAAATTCGTTTTCACCAAGCTCCCCCTCACGCGCGCCAAAAATTGACCCGCGCGAGCTCACCCCTTAAAACCTATCTATATATGATATAAATACACCAAGGAACGAAACCACGCGAGACAAATAACCGGAAAGTCAGTATAGGGTGTTCCGGGATCGTATGTCCCTACGAGGCTAAAAATGAAAAATCGCAAGACGAATGATGTTTTGTTTTTGAAATGTCAATGGAACGATTGTGCACTAAAACTTATAAAAAATGAAGCAAAAGCCCATAAAATAGCCAAAGAGAATAAGCAGGAACAAGAATCAAAACTAGAATACAACAAATAAACTTTAAAACTTTAAACTAATACACAAATAAGCTCAAAAAAACCTTAAGACAATTTCAATAAGCTAAACTAACTCTAATAAGCAATAACCAAAAAGCAATTAACTAAATAAACAAGATAAACACAACATACTAACAACAAGTACTGACAGTTTAAACTACCAGTACCAACTTTGGAGTTTAGTACTAGCTAGGCTAAAGTTAGTACTGTTAGGTTAAGGTTAGTACTGCTAGGCTAACAAGACTCAAAGAATTAATAAATAAGCAAACAAGCTAAAACAGAAGTTCACCTAACCTTAATAAGTACTTAGTAATAGGAGTAAGCAACTAGAATAAACCAAAATGACAAATAAGCTAAAAAGCTACAAACTGATACATTATTGAAAATACTTTGAAAAAGAAAATAAGCTTAAATAAGTTTACTCCTAAAAACAGTAAAGGAAAATGGTTTAAAATCTATATCTCACTAAAAAGCTAAACAATACTTAAATACAGTATAAATAATAAGCTGATATGTTAAAATGAATACCAGTACCTAACAGTTTTAACTGACATACTAACTTGGAGTTAGTAAACTTGCTAGTGTTGAGTTAGTACTACGCTACTTTTGAAATCCAGAAAAGAACTAGCATACTAAACTTTGAGTTAGTACTGGTAGCTTAAGTTAGTGCTGTTCCAAAAGTGGAATAGCGTACTAACTACAGGTTAATATACACGCTAGTGAGAAAATACATCCGTTGAAAGTTTCTAGAATCTTTTTCTTTTTATATTAAATTAAAAAACAGATTATCAAGTAATAAATTACAATACTATAAGCAACTCTACAATCAAGAATAAGCCACTAAATAAGCAAAAAGGCCTAGCAGTGTTAACTAATAAACATAACAGTACTAATTTCCGAAGTATACAAAACACCTTTCAACTAGCAAATAAGCAAAATAAGCACTAAATCAGTTCTGCAAAGATAAGAACAATAAGAAAAGAAAAACTTACAATGCCCTTATCTCAAAAAATGGTCAAACAATAATCTACAAGCTCAAGCTTAGCATAAAACAAGCTAGTGAGATCCATAAAGCCCTTCCAAACTGGCTTATCATCCATAACATAAGCTGTGGTATATTTTTGAAGGTGTATTCGTTTCGATTTTCTCTTAACACTGCTTAACATTTTTTATCTTACCTTAATGAAAGCACAGCTTAAAAATAAGCTGTGGTAAGAGTTCTTTTTTGAAAACTTAAAACAATAATGATTTAAGAAACTAACACTTGGAATTTGTAAATTGGCTTAAACATCAAACATGCATTAATCTTGAAAAGTGTTTACAAAAAGCTGAAAGTACAAAGCTGTAAAAGACTTTGAAATGTAAACTAAGATTAAAATTAATTACTAAAAATTAAAAACTAGATGCCTCAAAGGCTTACAAAAAGCTCTATTTATAGCCGAAGTCTTGGACTTGCAGCTTGTGCTTCTTTTGGAGAGCAAAAACGAAGTGTGCTTGTTAGTTTGATGTGAAGCTAAAGCAAATCCCATCCTTTGATTTCTTTTGAGCTTCATGGAGGACAATTCTCAGCCATACTAATGCTTTTGGGAATGGAGATGGATTGCCAAAATGGCATTATACAACTTGGGGGGTTAGTAGGGTGATGAAATGCATTAGCCTAGGGAGAGAATGGTTTTTACATTTAAGAATTATGGGGCGACATACCAAGTTGTACCTTGGGTTTTTGGGGCGGAAAGAAGACTTTTTAGGGGAGTAGGCAGCTTGTGGTCCCCCTTAAGTTTGTATAACATGAAATGCAAATCTTTGCCTACTATTGCAATTATTTTGGACCCTTGTCTTTTTATCTTTTGTAATACAACTTGAGGTTTGGCAGTTTTAGCCCCTCAAGTTGTATTTTCTAACTTGGCTTGACTTTTGACTTTGCCCTTTCCACTCCATGCTTGGATTTGTTTGCTTTTGGCTTTCTTTTTGTTCCTTTTCTTGAATATCCGTTTCCTGCACAATACAAATGCAAACATAAAAATACAATGTATTTTTGGTATGTTTTTATTCTTTTAAGTTCGTTTTAAATGGAAAATGGTATGTGTAATTAAGCACATACCAGTGTGTAGAAAGGATACCATCGGTAACAGTCTTTATACTATCTTAGCCCTAATATGGTTGATCCCTCTTAGGATATTTCACATGCATTTAATATACTCTTAGAGGCCTTGTAATAGTCTTCTTACTACCTTACTTGTGCGTTGCTTTAATGGAATATTAAATAGACGGCGGGTTCATATAACTCGTTCATGACTTAGGAAATATTTACACAGATCATCACAAGGTAAGAATCAGGAGATAGCAATCTGAGGAGATAATGCATGATTAGGTAACTACATCTTTTTATCATAAACTTATCACAAGTATTAAAGATTAATATTTAGGTCTAAATAGCTAAAACAAACCAACCACTTAAAACCAGATATTTACATGCTTTCTTAAAAATATAAAAACAAAAAAGGAATCTTCTCAATCAACCCCAATAATATCTGTTAGACCGTATTCGAGCCTTCCCAACCTATTCCCCTAGAGAAACCAACAACCGCCGAGTCTTGCCTATAACTACACTATAACGACAAGGTTCACACTAGCCTAGGGATTGACAGCTTCGTGAAGTCTTCACAACCTCCACACTAGTACGTCTCATGTTTTTGATGATGTTGCTAAAGTGACCATGGTAGGGTCGGGGTGTGTTTCCTCTAGCCTTAGTGATGTTGTTGTGTCCCTTTTCGCTGGTGAAAAAGGTGATGGTTCCTTGCCCTCTTCCGCTGCTGATGAAGAGGCTACTGCTAACCTTTTGGGGTTTAGACTTAGTTTTTCCTTTCCTTTTTTTCTCTTCTTTTTGTAAGTCTATTTTTTGTTAGGGGAGGGGCGCGTGGTATGCCGAAGAACACTTGTTGCTCTGATCTTGAGGAAAACTGACTGTAGATGTGTTGTTGTCCATCCAGCGGATCCTGAGTCATGCCACCCGTCCTAAGCCGAATCGCTTCCCCCCTAGGACCTTTAGTATAGCTGGTCAAGCCTTTGTAGGTTCAATGGGATGTATATTGATTTTCAAAGCATACATCATGCTATTATGCCCAGCCCTTGAACTTGCCTGGTTACTAGCTCGTTAAGTATTGTTTTACTTTCTTTGTGTAACCACCGACTATGTTCGGATGATTGTATTGCCGCCTTCGTTCGGCTTGTAATAGGTACTTTGTAATATAAGTTCCCTTTTAATATAATCCACACTTTGGTATGCAGGTTTGTTTCTCATAGCTTTTTTGTAATGTTTATACGTTCGTATCTAGTACTTTAGCATTGGTTTATGCCCCAAAATGCCTTATGTTTACTCCTAGTATATGTTTTTTGTATGATCCGGATGATTACATCCGGATCACCTCATATTCCGGAGGAAATGTTTATTAGCTATGTTCGTATACATTACAAGTTGCTTGTTTTTCCTTCCTCCCTTGTTGTTATATGTTCTCTCCACGATGTTGTTGTTCATCGGAGTCCCTTGCTCGGAAGGAGGGATCACTGTGTCTCCTCCTCCGGCCTTATGCTAAAGTTTTTATGTTTTAACTTTGCATTCCCATATGTGTTTTGTGTTTATGGGGTAAATGTGTTCCTTTACTAATATCCGGAGGTAGCGAGCCATCTGTATAACAACCCAAAATTTTAACCAATGTAATATCTCTCTGTTATATAATATATCACTTTTTCACAGGGAAATTTTTGTTTTAATCTCGTATTATGCAACGTAACTTGCATAACTAAAGTTAACAAGCTCACGCAACCTACCTATACCATCGCTATCTATGTTTATGTCAAGCAAACATTATAACATGTCAAGTCAATGACCTAATATCTATTTTATCACATTCGTTATTCATTTAACGTAGATTTCTCGACATTAATATCAAATGAACATAAACCGTTAATGTTTATGCCTAAACCCTAATTTTGGGTAATGTAGACATCTAATATAAATATACAAGTGATCAAAGCTCAAGTACAAGCAATATAACATCTCATTTGAATATAAATCCCCTCCAAAAAAGGTACAAGTCCTATAAAGCATAATGTATAAGTCATTAATGCACGATATCCAAAATAGCCATTTTACCTCCGTTTTCCTAAGTAATCTTGTACAATCTATCAAGTACAAGTTACAAGCAAGTCATATACTTCATTTACAACCCATAATCATTCTCATTTCATGAAATTACAAGAAATCCAAGTTAGAAACCCTAACCCGAGCTATTTTCTAAACCATGACCCGTTTATTAATTTTTATCCATTCTAAATCTCAAACACTACTCAAATAAGTTGTAATCATTCAAATTACAACATTTAAAATCACATTCCATCATCATTTCATCTTTATAAGAACAATGTACAAGAATTAGATCGTGAAAACCCTAAACGAACCCTAATTGCAAATCACGACCCATTTACTCATTTTTACCCATTTTGATCACGAACTATTAATCAAATTGTGATCTAAGCTCCTAATACAATCCTTAAGATCATTAATCCACCCTTATTTCTCCAATGTATACGAAAAAGAACCAAGAAAACCCTAAACCCGTACTATTCGAACCCACGACTTATTCTACTCATTTTCGTCCATTTTAAATCCGAACCACCAATCAAATCTTGTTAATAACTCTTAATACAAGTCTTATGATCCTTAATCTATCATTTCCAAGCAAATGCACATGAAAAATAAGTATGAAAACCCTATTCGAGCCCTAGTAAACCCGCGACACCTTTTCTTTCATTTTGACCCATTTCAAGGGTTAATTTTGCATCCAAGAACCTCAATGATGCACCTCCTTCATGTCTAACCAGCTTACAAGCACCTCAATCATTTTCCTTTGGCAGAAAATTGGCCATGATACCTCCCAATGTTATTCAATCATCCACCCCCGACGGCTACAAACTCTCCACACAAACCTTCTCCAACACTTCCACCTTGCATAGCTAAGTCCTTGTCACCCTTATAGCTCCTCCCACTCAGCCACACCAGAAATAAGCCACCACATCCCCTCTCCTTGGCCTCCAAGGCTCGTTCAACTAAAAAATGGGACACCACCCTTCATTCCAACTCATCCCCCACATCTTCTCTCTATAACCGACAATAGCAGCAAATATCTTCTCAAGAAGTTCCTAAGAGGTTCCAAGAACAATAACCAAGAGAAAGATTAAAGTCTTGAAGCCCCAAGGAAGTTATCTTAGGCGTACGAAAGCAAAAGTCCCCATTTCAACCCATTTTCAATCATTTAGCTCAAAACCAGGTTCCATAAACTCTCCTACTATTCTATAACTCTTATAATGTT
>BQNB010082397.1:0-21826 GCA_026074375.1 Tanacetum coccineum
TTAGTTGGGTTTTCTTTTTAGCAACTAAGGATGAAACTAGTGGAATCCTTAAGTCATTCATAACAGGAATAGAAAATCTAATAAACCTTATGGTTAAGGTAATCAGAAGTGACAATAGAACAGAATTTAAAAATAGAGTCATGAATGAGTTCTGTAAAATGAAGGGTATTAGGAGAGAATTTAGTATTGCTAGGACTCCTCAGCAAAATGGGGTTGCTTAAAGGAATAATAGAACACAAATTGAGGCAGCTAGGACTATGCTAGCAGATTCTAAATTGGCAACAACGTTTTCGGCTAAAGCAGTTAATACTGCTTGTTATGTCCAAAATAGAGTGTTAGTTATCAAGCCTCATAACAAGACCCCTTATGAACTATTTCTTGGTAGGAAACCATCTTTAGGTTTCATGAGACCATTTGGGTGTCCTGTTACAATCCTTAATACCATAGATCACCTAGGCAAATTTGATGGAAAGGCAGATGAAGGATTCTTTATTGGATACTCTACTAATAGTAAAGCATTTAAAGTGTTCAACAGTAGAACCAGGATAGTAGAAGAGAGCTTGCATGTTAAATTTAATGAGAATACACCTAACATTGCAGGAAGTGGACATAATTGGCTATTTGATATAGATGCACTAACCAAAACTATGAACTATCAGCCAATTATTACAGGGAATCAAACTAATGGTAGTGCAGGTACACAAGCAAGTTATGATGCAGGTAATTCAAGAGAAAAGACAGTACCTGGAAAAGAGTATATACTACTACCATTATGGACTGCAGATTCACTATTCTCTTCTTAATCAAAGAATTCCCCTGATGATGGAGATGCTGAAAAGCAGGATAATGATGATCCAAGAGAAGAGAGTGGAAATGATGATCAAGAGAAGGAGGATGATGTTAACAGCACTAACATTGTTAATGCTGCTAGCACAAATGAGGTTAATGTTGTTGGTGCAAAAACAAGCATTGAACTTCCAAATGATCCTAATATGCCTCCATTGGAAGAAATTGTCTTTTCTGATGATGATGAAGAAGTTGGTGCAGGGGCTGACATAACTAATTTGGATACTAATATCCCTGTCAGTCTTATTCAAACTACCAGAATACACAAGGATCATCCACTTGATCAAGTTATTAGGGATGTGCATTCAGCAACTCAGACAAGAAGAATGACCAAAAAGTTAGATGAACATGCACTTGTTGCCAAAATACACGAAGGAATAAAACATAAAGACTTCCAAAATTGCCTATTTGCTTGTTTTCTCTCTCAAATAGAACCCAAGAAGGTAATCTAAGCTTTGGCTGATCCAAGCTGGATAGAAGCAATGCAGGAGGAGCTTCTACAATTTAAACTTCAAAAGGTTTGGACTCTGGTGGATCTACCCAAAGGCAAGAGAGCTATTGGAACTAAGTGGGTCAACAAAAATAAAAAGGATGAGAGAGGTATAGTGGTTAGAAACAAGGCAAGACTGGTTGCACAAGGTTACACTTAAGAAGAAGGCATTGATTATTATGAGGTTTTTGCTCCTGTTGCTAGGATTGAACCAATCAGGTTATTTTTAGCCTATGAATCATATATGGACTTTGTTGTATACCAGATGGATGTCAAGAGTGCATTCTTGTATGACACAATTGAAGAGGATGTTTATGTTTACCAACCTTCAGGGTTTGAAGACCCAGAGTTCCCTAACAAAGTTTACAAGGTAGAAAAGGCTTTATATGGTCTACATCAAGCTCTTAGAGCTTGGTATGAGACCTTGTCTACCTATTTACTAGAAAATTGATTCAAGAGAGGGACTATTGACAATACTTTGTTTATTAAGAAGGACAAAAGTGATATCCTCTTAGTTCAGGTGTATGTAGATGATATCATTTTTGGATCTACTAAAAAGTCTTGGTGTACTGAGTTTGAAGGAATGATGCACAAGAGGTTTCAGATGAGTTCAATGGGTGAGCTTACTTTCTTTTTAGGTCTATAAGTGAAGCAGAAAGAATATGGAATCTTCATCAGTCAAGATAAGTATGTGGCTGATATTTTGAAGAAGTTTGATTTTTCAACTGTCAAGACAGCAAGCACACCCATGGAGACTAATAAGGCATTACTCAAGGATTCTAAAGCTGATGATTTTGATGTTTATTTATATAGATCAATGATTGGGTCATTGATGTACTTAACAACTTTAAGGCCTGATATAATGTTTGCTGTTTGTGTTTGTGCAAGGTTTCAAGTCATACCTAAAGTTTCACATCTTCAAGCTGTAAAGAGAATCTTTAGATACTTGAAAGGTCAACCTAAATTGGGCCTTTGGTATCCTAAGGATTCACCATTAGACTTGGAAGCTTATTCTGATAGTGACTATGCTGGTGCTAGTTTAGACAGGAAATCCACAACAAGAGGTTGTCAATTTTTTGGAAAAAGGTTAGTGTCATGGCAATGCAAGAAGCAAACAGTAGTTGCAAACTCTACCACTGAAGCTGAATATGTAGCTGCTGCTAACTGCTATGGACAAGTGTTATGGATCCAAAATTAGTTGCTTGATTATGGATATAACTTCATGAACACCAAGATCTTTATTGATAATGAAAGCACCATATATGTAGTGAAGAATCTAGTATTTCATTCAAAGACCAAGCACATTGAGATTAGGCACCATTTTATCAGAGATTCTTATGAGAAGAGATTGATACAAGTCATCAAGATTCACACTGATCTCAATGTAGCAGATCTTCTTACAAAAGCATTTGGTGTTGGCAGATTTAAGTTCTTAATTGCTAACATTGGTATGCTCAATCCTTGAAATATTGTTGAATGGTTAAGAGTAGAAAGATTGGAGTGGAGCAGATATATTGGAATGATTAACCTCTGAAGTATTGATTGACGGGAGGTTAATTGGTTTAATATGCAGTGGATTATACACAAAGGATGGTTGGAATGGAATGCAACAGCTGTCAAGGATGGCATTGGAGTTAATACTGGTAACTCAAAAGTTAGTGCTGCCAAGCTAACTTACAACTGTCAAGTTAATATTGTTAGACTATATTTAGTACTGTTGGGCATTACTTAGTACTGTTGAGCATTACTTAGTACTGTTGGGCATTACTTAGTACTGTTAGGCTAACTTACTACTGCCACCCTATTAATGTTGTCACTACAAATAGATATGGATGAAAGGTCAGGACAACCCACTGATTCCCAACACACATACACATCTGCTCAACCTTCAAATAAAGAACAAACCACTATTTCATCAATTCAACACAAAAAGACATACACACATAGGAAGCTTAAAAATGTCACTAAGATTCCTCAGTTGAGTGAGCCTACTAATCTTGTTGAATATGAGGCTGTCTATGAGGAAATGTATGACAGAGTGGAAAGGGCTACTACTACTGCTACTAGCTTAGATGCAGAGTAGGACAGTAGTAACATCAATAGGGCCTAATTCACGGCAATACCTAATGATCCTTTTTCCTAGGAAATTGGTTTAGGTGGTAGACCTAGGTGCCAAGAAACCATAGGGGCATACCTGCTTAAACTAGGTTTGTGAGTTTGTCTAAATAGTCCTATGATTCACCACTCGGAGGAGTTTACATACCACGAAGTGATGAGGACAACATTGAACATCAAAGAATTGATGGAAATATGTACAAAATTGTTTGAAATGTGTGAATTTATGAGAGAAAAAGAAAAGAGAGATATGGTGAGTTGAAAAATAGAAAGAGAGAAAAAAAATATAAAAATAGAAAGAGAGATATGTGAGCAAAAAGAATTGAGAGAAAGTAAAAACAGACAAAGAGAATGTTAATTTGATGATGGAAAAGCTCATTAGAATGGAATTGAAGTTTCTACTGCTGCTGCAAGTTAATGCTGCTAAGCAAAGACTTAATGCTGCTGCTGCAAGTTAATGCTACTAAGCAAAGACTTAATGTTGTTGCTGTAAGTTAATGCTGTTAAGCAAAGACTTAATGTTGTTGGTGCAAGTTAATGTTGTTAGACATAACTTAATGCTGCTCGGTTTGTTAATGCTGGTGACTCAAGTTAGTGTTGTTAGTTATAATTACAACTGCTGAGTTACTACTACTAGGTTTTGAAAGGTATATACTTTGATTGATGGTTCATTCATTTACTTCATCATTTACACTCATTCAAACTCTCCTTAAACCAAAAACCCTCACTTAATTTCAACATTCATCATCAAAATCCAACAATGTCGACACTCAAATTCGCTGAAACTCACAATATGGTCGCGTTCTTAGAGAAACCCACAGAATCAGAGGGGTTTGAACAAATAATTGATTTTCTGAATGCAAGTTCCATAAGATATGCTCTCACCATCAACCCAACCATATATGTCTCATGTATTGATCAATTTTAGATGACTGCTGAAGTAAAGAAGGTTAATGGGGGTAGCTGAGATACATGCCCTAATTGATGGAAAAAGTATTGTAGTATCTGAAGCTACAATCAGGAGTACTCCTTCAGTTTGGAGATGAAGGAGGAGTGGAGTGCTTGCCAAACTCTACCATATTTGAAGAAATTGCTGGTATGGGGTATGAGAAGTTGTCTCAAAAGCTGACTTTTTACAAAGCTTTCTTTAGTCCTTAGTGGAAGTTTATGATTTACACCATCCTGCAATGCCTCAGTGCCAAAACCACAGCATGGAATGAGTTCAGTAGCACTGTTGCATCTGCAATCATATGCTTAGCTACCAACCAGAGGTTCAACTTCTCCAAATACATCCTGGAAGGTATGCTTAGAAACCTTGATGCAAAAGCAGTTAAATTTTTGATGTACCTAAGGTTTATTTAATTATTTGTGAATCAAGTGGAGGGGTTGCCTAGTCATCATAGAAAATATAATGTCCCCTACCACTACAAGAAGATTTTTGCTAATATGAAGAGAGTGAATAAAGAATTCTCTGGCAATGACACACCATTGTTTCCCATAATGGTTGTGCAGGCTCCACCACCACCTCCCACCATCACTCCAACAACAACAACAACTCCAACAACAACAACAACACCACCACCACCAACAACAACATCAACCCCACATCAACCTACTACATCAGTTCACCCATCACAACCAAGAAAGCAAAGAGTGAGAAAGCCAAAAAGAAGGGGCACTGAGGTTACCCAACATAGTGAACCTAATATGGTTGCTGATGAAGATGTACATATTGAGTCCAATGATCCACTCAGTAGTGAGGATAGACTGAAACTAAATGAATTGATGAGTTTATGTACCACTTTACAATCAAAGGTTTTTGAATTGGAGAAGACCAAGTCCTCACAGCAGCTAAGGATTGAAAGCTTGGAGAGGAAGGTTAGAAAGCTGAAAAGAAGCAAGAAATCAAGAACCCATAAGCTTAAAAGGTTATATAAAGTTTGTCTATCTGCAAGGGTTATTTCCTCAGAAGATGAAGAGACTATTTTGGGTGTCCAAGAGGATGCATCCAAATAGGGGAGGACGATTGATGACATAAACAATAATGCAGATATAACTCTGGTTGATGAAGGTGAGGGGAAGAGAGATGAGATGATGTTTGATGCAGAAAAGGATTTGGCTAGAGAAGAAGTTGTAGCTGAAGTTGCTAAGGAAGCTAATTTGAATGAAGATGAGGTCACCTTGGCTTAAACATTGCAAAATTTAAAGAGTGCTACACCCAAGGCAAATAGTGTTACTATAAGGGATCCAAGTGATACTCACAAAACTGTTATTCCAAAGCAAAAGAATATGGACAAAGGAAAAGGAAAGATGGTTAAGCCAAAAAGGCCTTTGTCAAGAAAAGAGCAAATTAGTTTTGATGAGCAGGAAGCAAGAAGGCTACAAGCTTAATTTGATGAAGAGGCTAGGATTGCTAATGAATAAGCTCAAAAGAAAAAAGCTAGTAATCTGCATTAGTTGAAGAATAGGATAATGTTCAAGCTATGATGGATGCAGATTATGAGCTAGCTACAAGACTACAGGCAGAAGAACAAGGAGAATTGACTGTTGAAAAAAAGTCAAGATTATTTGTGGAGCTCATGGATAAAAGGAAAAAAGCACTTTGCTGCCAAAAGAGCAGAGGAGAAAAGAAGCAAACCTCTAACAAAGGCACAAAAGAGGAAGACTATGTCTACATACTTAAAGAATATGGCTGGATGGAAGCTACATCAATTAAAGAACAAGAGCTATGATGAAGTTCAAAAATTGTTTGATCAAGCCATGGTTAGAGTGAATACATTTGTAGATATGGATTCTGATGTGTTGGAAGGTACTTCTAAAAGAGCAGGCAGTGAGCTGGAAAAATAGGCTAAGAAGAAGCAAAAGATTGAAGATGATAAAGAAACAGCCAAGCTTCAAAAGTTAGTGGATATTACTCCTGATAAAGAGGAAGTAGTTGTGGATGCTATTCCTTTCGCCACTAAACCCCCAGCTATTGTTGATTACATGATTTATAAAAAATGAAGGACCAGTTATTATAAAATCACAAGGGCTGATGGGAGGTACATGCTATACACAATGTTTAGTCTATTACTTAAGAGCTTTGACAGAGAAGATTTGGAAACACTTTGGAAGTTAGTAAAAGCTAGACATGGAGAAACAAGGCCAGAAGAGAGGTATGAGAGAGTGCTATGGGGTGACTTGAAAATTATGTTTGAACCTAATATAGAAGATGCAGTATGGAGAGATCTCAGAGAAGGCAAAGTGATGATATGGAAATTATTTGACTCATGTGGAGTACACTTTGTGAGGTTTGACAATATGCAAATCTATATGCTAGTGGACAAGAAGTATCCCCTGACTCCTGCCACTATTGCTGAAATGTTGAATAAGAAGCTGCAAGTTGACCATTGGAGTGAGATGTGTTATCAGTTTCTTAAGCTCATGGTTAAACAGCTCAAGAATCCATGAAGTGTTTGAAAGCATCCTCTTGGTGATTGTCAAGCTTTGAATGAAGAAACTTGAAAATTTTGAAGAAGAATTCTCAAGTTTAGGGGAGGATTGTTGGGATTCAAAGACTTCTAGATGCTGTTGAAGTTGCTGTTGCTCAAGCACAAGCTTAAAGTTAATACTATCAAGGTTAGAATTACTGCTGCTAAGCTAAACTTAGTGCTGCTCAGTAATTTTGAAGAAATATATGCTAAGTAGTTAATACTGCTAGTTAATACTGCTAGAGTATATTACTACTGTCAGTATAACTTAGTACTGCTTATGTAACTTAGTACTGCTTGTTACTACTGCTAGTAAGTGTTACCACTGCTAGAGTAAAGTTAGTACTGCCAGAGTAGAGTTAGTACTGCTGATGAATATTGAAAATATTCTAAGTAGTTACTGTTGCTTGTACACAGTTAATGCTGCTAGTATAAGTTATTACTACTAGTGTTTGGAGTTAGTACTGCTCAAGAAAAGTTACAACCGCTAAAGAGTTAAAGCTACTGCAAGAGATAAGAGTGCTTCGAGATAAAGCTGTTGAAGAGATTACAGCTGGATGAGATATGTATGAGATATATTAGGAAAAGATTATGTATATCTTTTAGATTGATAGAAAGTATTGTATATTGACTATGACTCATTGTGTCTATAAAAGGAGGTCATAGGTCATAGTTATAGATATCTCTTAGACGAAAAACAGATATCTCATAGCTTCAAGGTTTTGTAAAACCCTAATACTGTTGAGAGTATTCGTTATATATTAAAGCTAAAAGTTTGGTTTATATTGTTCTGAGTTTTCATATCACTGTTACATTAGTATTCTTCTTATTACTTAAAGTCTAGATTCCGCATAGACTTTGAGATATTCCATAAAGTTTCTACCATAGTAGTTTTGGATTTATCCAAGGTTACTAACCTTTATACAAACTAAAGGCAAGCAAGATCCGTTCATTGGGATCAACAAAAAACACACAAAATAACAATCAAGAAAAAGAAACAAAGTACACCTTCAATTCCAGTGCCTAGAGATGACAAAGAGAGAGACGCAATAGCTGAAGCAACTCTTCTAAGTCTTACTTTACATAAAACTGCTTTAGCTGCTAAAGCTCAAGAAAATATTGCTAAAGTTCAAGAAAAACTAGATCAGGAGGAGATTGATAAAATGGTTGATGGTGACGAAGATGAAGAATCTTATGCAAGTGTGTTTGCTGATTCTATGTTCAATGATGATGTTGATGATACCGGAACTAAGATAGAGCCCGGGAGTCATAAGGAACATCCGGAACATGTGTCTGATGATGATAAAGAAACTGAGAAAGAGAAGACAGATGAAGAGGTTGAAAAAGAAAAGGAAGTTGTAGAGATTGAGAAGGAAAAGAGCGTTGATGAAAGTATTGATAAAATGGATGTGGTTGCTAAAGAGAAAAATGTTGTGGATGATGTGTCGGGTAGTCAGGAGATTAGGAAAGAGCAGAAGCAGACACCAATTCCCTCACCAACTATATCCCCTAAGAATGTTTCATCTTCTGACAAAATAGTTTCTGAGGAATTGACAGCTACTGTTTCACCAACAACCACTACTACATCCAAAGATCCATCTACAACAAAACGCAAGAAAAGACCTTTTTCACACAAGACAAAGACTTTACCAGGTAGTATTGCTGGCATGTACAGGCGATGAGGTCAAATTCATTCTCATATCAAGAACAAATTTGCCACTTAAGAGTTCTTTATGGAAAAGATTCGGGAAGTTCTACAACATTGCAACACGGTTGTTCCTGAGTTGACAATTGCAAAAACGAATGAAATGATTAAAGAAGAGATGCCTCGATTGGTAAAGCTTGCAGTTGACAAGGATATAGAAGTTTCTCTTGTCGACATATCAGATATGGTATCCAAAGAATTTGTAGCTCATGGACCAAAAATGATTGAAGAACTGTTCAAAAACACATGCAAATTACAACTCTTAATCTTTATCTGACAACAAGCTCTTCAACTACTAAGAAGCCATCTACTGATCTTCAACAACAACTATATCTGAGTATGAAGTCAAAGCCTTAAGATCAAGCAACTGATCCAGAAATATGGGAAATTTTGAAAGCCAAGTTTGAAAAGCAATAACTTTTCGCATATCATGATGAAACATAAAGATGTTGATCCTCCTGAAGGGGTAGAAACATGGCAAAAAGATATTTTGGAATGGCGAATAAATATTTTGAAAAGCAAATAAGGAAAAAGAATCTTTTGTGAATGGAAGACCAATTCTGCCGACGATGAAGCGTCTGTAATAATCAATCCTTAAGGGGAGATTGTTAGGAACAAGAAAAGCATTTAGTATTTTAGTGAATTGGTCCTAGCTTAGTTTATAGCTTTATTAGTAATTATGATGTAATAAAGTCTATCTTGGTCAAAGTTAAGTAAAGTTGACTAAGGTTTGACTAAGATTAGGAAAATAGAATAAGATATGCAATAAGTATAAATACTCATCTAGGAAGAGTATTTATACAAGACTTTACATTTGTAATCTCACTTCTCCCTCCCATTTCTATTTTCCCTTTTGGAATGAAAATTTAGAAAATGATGAAAATACTCTCTAGCTCCTCTCCTCTATTCTCCATAGCTTTCGTACGATTACTAATTAGAAAACATAACATATAACATAATCATTTCCGATAAGAAAATCACAAAAAATTAACAATTTACTCATGGCGGTAATACTCAAGTCAATCTTTTCAATGTCCCGATCCTGGTTGTAATATTCGTTTTACGAACTTGAAAGAATTCGTTGATCACCCCCGTGTTCATATAGAGGTTCATTTTTTACATCTACTTATAAATTTTGTTTTAGGCTTTACCAGATCTATGTTTCATATTTTTTCAATTATACTAATGTGTTATAAAAACTGTTTCATATTGGGTATGTTTGGTTTGCAATTAGGAATCACTATTGTTATAGGTTTCATAGTGTGTTGTAATCGGTATGGGTATGATGAATTGAAATAAATTGTTTGGTTTATAACTCCCTAAATGTGTTGTTTGGTTTTGTTATCTTAGGTTTGACTTATGAGATTTGCTTTCACTTCACCTCCAACAAATTAGTTGGAGGTGCAAGCACAACAAAATTCATTATCAAACCGCTAATACACTTATAATATTTACTGAGGTAAAACCCTTTACCCTAAAAACCGCTAATACACTAGCAATACCTTTAATACATAGATAGTAGTACAAACTTCATAAGTCAATCACATAAAAGTTTAAACCAACCTAATATTTTTACATAACATCTAGATTGCAACATAAGTTGGCCACAAAAGGTGATTGAAACGACCTATCCTCAAGGGCAAAAATACATTATGCAGTATGATCACTTAAGAATGGACCTTCCCTAGATACAAAAGGTGTTGTCAGTGTACACCGATGCCAAAATACATCCAAATCTAGGGAAGTTCCAACCCCAATAACAAAAAGAGTTGATGACGTACAATTATGCTAGCATTATAGTTATATCACCTGAGGAAGGCACATTATATCTGAAGGAAATGTATTTCACATAAATATAGAACTAGAGAGAGAAAGTAGAAGGGAGAAACACATAGAAAACACACTAAATGTGTGTGTAAAATGATTCAACTAACACCCACTCCATGTGTGGAGAGGGTATAAATATTACAAGGCATGGGCTGGGCCGAGCTTTCCTTGGGCTTTCTATAAGCCGACCTGGTTAGATTACTAATTAATACATTCGTGGACTATGAGCTAAATAAGTAAACGTGGAGTGACCGGTCCTTTTTTAGATTCCTAACAATCTCCCCCTAAGGGAGGTCACTCTAGATTACAAAAACTTAAGCTTAACATTCTATGAATGTCTTCAATCTTTCTCGTAGTCTTGAACTTTGTCTTTATCTTGTGAAATATGCAGTGATCTTTAGACTTTTAGCTTGAGCATGTTCTTTTAGCTTGAATTTTGACTTGTATATTATCTTTAAGCATATTGAGATCATCAGTCGAACATAATCTCTTATCATCATCTAGTGATCTTTTGCCATCTTGTGAACTTGTGACCTTCGGATTTTGATAAGTGTAAAATACACATATCCATTTATGCTTAAAAAGGCCCAATTAAACCTAAAACTGACCAAAAATGGCAAAAATATGCTTGTATTTGTGTTTTGTGTGTGCAGGTACGGATATATCAGAAATCACAAGAAAACCATCAAAAACAAACAAACACGGACACGAGAATCAGAAGAGTACAAAAAGAAGCCAAAGATTCAAAGCCGAAGCCAGAAAAGTCAAGTCTCAGTCAAATCCAGTCAAACATGGTCAACAAAAGTCAACAAGACCCCATAATATTCCATTTTCACCCTCCAAGTTTCTCAAAAGTCCAAAAATAACCCCTCACCTCTTATTGGGCCCTAAAAAGCTTAATGGGCCTTCTAAACCCTAAAATTTCTCAACCGGATCCTTAAGCCCAAAACCCTAGCCCACTTCCCTTTAATATAAAAAAACAAGGGCCAAACTTGAATATTTCCAAAGTCTTTTTATAACTAAAAAGGGGGAAAACAAAGAAAAGGACTAGAATTGTCAATTGACCTAAGTTAAAACTGAATTAACTCATTCAGTTATAAACTTGGCGCCAAGATACTTTTACTGTTCATTTGTCTCCTTCATTTCACCAAACTGTCAAAAACAAGGGGCAAATGAAAATTGAGGGTTAAAATGGTCTATTCAAGTGGTCTTATACATGTTAACAAGGACAAATTAGTCATCTCTAAGCTCTCTTTAGCCCTCTCTCAAGATCAAAGCCACGTCAATAATGGAGAAAGCACAAATTCATATGGGACTAACTAGACAGACACGATTATGACAATTTATACTTCCTCTGTTAACACATAATGGTTTAAGACCACTGTTTTGTGACAAGTTGTAACAACAATTGTGATTTTGCCGTGGGACGTTTGGTCCTTGCCCCGCTGTTTTGTTATAACCGTGTAAGACAACATTTTATTGAGAACGATAGCTGAGCGAGCGGGATAGACAGGGAAGGTGCTGAACAAGTTTAAATGTTTGGATTGGGAAAATTTAATATAGTGATGAAAAGGTATAGGAATTTGTTAGAGAAGTGCAAATGTGGCCTTTGAACAGCTCAAAAAGTTGAATTTAGTGAAGCTATGTGTATTTTTTCTTATATCACTGTGAAACCCATCAATCAGAATCCTATCTATGCGAGCGAGAGACACTGAGTACACAGGACCAGAGCGATATGTGTCTGAACACCAACGGTTCTTGCTGTAGATCAAGGTAGCCAAAAATAGCACATCTACCGGGTGACCTCAGGGGGTAAATGTAAGCCTACAATAAAATAACAACCTTTTTACATGTACAAAAATCCTTAAACAACCCCAATAACTAATCCCAAACACATGAAATTCCATAAAAATCTACCGCATAACTCAAGTAATGTTGGCTTTCGGTTGCTTTGAGCAACCACATCGCGTCCCATAGTGGTTCACCTATGTATCCACTGACTGACACATAACATCTGTGCACGCATCACCTGCAATAGTAGACCAAAATTAGACGAAATGCAGTCTACAAAATACGGCAACTACAAACTTTAATCCTTTAAAAAGACCAATTATATATTTAGACATGCCTTTGCAATAAAGAAGCTCTAGTTACACATAGATCTTTCTATTCTCTAAATTATTCGCCTCCTCCTCTGCCGCAACAAATATATGCCGTCAAAAAAATACCAACCAACCATAAACCGCATACCCTCTAATAGTCTCCCCACCCTTGTCATAATATGTATGGAATGGATTTTTCAAGAAAAAAAAAGTTACTAATAATAAATTCATATTTCAAATGCACAGGTTGAAGCAAATAGAATACCATAAGCAAAAGGATGTTGCCAACTTCGGGGGCGAATAGATGCAACAACGGTGTCCGTTACAACGCCAACATCAGACGATTCCCGGTTGCCAACCAAAACCCGTCTTCTTACATATCGTCTGCCAGAAATAGGACACATTCGCATAAACCTCTGCTATAAAGGAAGTAGGCCAGACAATATCATTAATCTCGTCTTTTTTACAGTCGCATAGGATAAAACAATTTTCAAAATAAACATTGTTAAAAAAAAATAAAGGATAAAGAGAAAGCTAAATGCATTGTAGTATGGAAAATACCGATTCAATTTTTTTTTTTCCTTCCAGTTGCAACGCTCCCTGACTGGCGGAAAAAAGAATCATAACCGTCGCTCCAAAAAGCTCGTAATCCTGTCATAACATTTGCATTAAACAACTCCGCATCATTAAAAGGACGCGCGTGTCATTATATTTCTTATTTTGTCAGCGCAAAAGCAGCACTTGGGTAAATTAATCTGCACCCAAAAAGTCCTATCAGGCAAATAACTTATACATAACCTTGTTCTCATCACATTCATCACTCAACATGGCTGAAGATCTAAAAACTCCACCAAAGTGGCCCTAAATTCTTAAAGTAATAATAAATAAAAAAATCAGGTGGTTGTTTCGGCTTATACCAAATACATTAATTTTTTTATTGATGTATGCCCAGCTTATATAAGCCAAAACAAACACGCCCTGTTATCGTACTTTTTTTTAAAAAAAGGTGTTTGTTTCGGCTTATATAGCCTGCTTATGGCTTATTTGGTTTCTGGATATGTTTGAGATACTCACTTTTTTGACTTAGTTTCAAAACCATTTGGCATATATATGTTCATTAGACCGATAAACTAATATAACCTTATTTCAAAAATAAGTCACAAAAAGTCACTTATTAAGCATAACGCCCAAGAAATAAATACAGCCATAAGCAGGCTATATAAACAGAAACAACATCCCACTCGTATGGTAAAATCCTATACTAAGCTATTTTCAATCCAAACACTGAAATTAGCTTATTCTATTCCATTCACAATCTAACTAAACAAACCTTTACCCAAACACCCCCCAAAATAATCAAAATGAATCTAAGCAAAAATACCTTCAAAATACATGAAGACACCATCCTTCAGTCAAGGGAATTAAAGGACGAATAGCTCTAGATTTGATACCGAAAAATCGGAAATACCTTCAAAAATACCTTCCGGTATCACAATCTAACTAAACTAACCTCGTTGAATGCTACGCATATGCAATAGAACTCGAAAGGAAGGTCGACAATAGAGCGAGGGCACTGGATTTGATAAACCGGAAAATCGGATTCGGTTTGGAGTCAGCAACGTGGTGTTAGATTTGGTGGAAACCTCTTGGAAGAATCGTGGTTATTGCAATGAACTACTCTGAGATTTAAAAAAAAAACAACGAACTGGACCAAAGAAAACTGTTGGACCCAAGCAAACCGCCACAGGGAGCCCACCACACGAGGCCAATAGATAACAAAAGCGGGCAAAAAGACAGCCAGTCAATTGAGCAAAAACGACCAGTCGGTTGGTACGTTTTGTAGTGGGCTATAAGGATATATTGATAATGATATGAATTAAGATGATAGAACTTTACTTTTGTAAACAATAGTATCTTGATCTTAAAAACAGAAACATAATCTAGCTCTAACAAGCAAGATTACCTGCGCATTGCTGCGGGCGTTAATTTTTCGTGCGTTGTTGTGGTGCATTAATTATTTTTTCGGTCTCATGTTTAATAGTTTGTTTTTGTTCTTATATTAAATGACAATCGCGCGTTTTTTTTTTTGGCCCTAAGCGCGACGGACAACAGTCGAGAGCACTACCGTAAAAAGGAGAAGTAAACTCCCGTAAAAAAACAAAATTCTTTTTTTTGCCAAAGATGAAGCGAGCAGGGGTTATAAGTTTTTTTTCTTTTGCCGATAGAATATTAACCTAGCCCAGTGGAGCCGGGTACTGTTCATTATTATGTAAGCACTAATATCAAAACGACGTATCGTATGACTTGTTAAATGTGATTACCATAACATAATTTTCTCCTTTGTGTTGAAACATCTTTACATCTAATGTACCATTTTACAAGAAATTATATTATGGCAAATCTTAAAAGTAGAATATTTTCTTCAACGCCGACGTATATCCTGCCTTAATTAACAATATCTACGTGAGTAGAAAACAGATTATGAACACAACAAACATAAAACACAAAAAAAATATCCCTGCCTGAGATCATATTCATAATACCCAAAAGTCCCGAAGCTCCCAACTAGGTCCATTTCTTTTTAGATCCCACCTTTTTTAGTTATAAAAAGTACTTTGGGAAAATATTCCACGTTTGGCCCTAGTATTTTTAAAATAAATGAAATAAGGCCTAGGCTTTTTATGTTCATTAAGAATCCCAGCAGAGAAATTTTAGGGTTTAGAAGGCCGCAATTAAGCTTTATTACTGGCCCCAAAAGAGGGGTTTGTAGAGGTGTATTTTTAAGGACTTTTGAGAAACTTGGAGGGTGAAAATGGAATATTATGGGGTCTTGTTGACTTTTGTTGACCATGTTTGACTGGATTTTGACAGAGGACTTGTCTTTTCCATCTGGCTATCGGCTTTGAATCTTTGGCTTTCTTTTGTACCTCTGATTCTCATGTCCTGTTTTTGTTTGTTTTTGATTGGTGTTTCCGTCTCTCAACGTAACACCAGGGGCTGGAAGCAAGGATTTTTACTCTATGTATTAGTCAAAATTAACACATCACTGCGATGACTCGAGCATGTAAAAGACATTATAATCATCGCAAATATCAATAAATTATACAACTTACAAGTTCATTAAAAGTTCTTCGATTCCTTCTTCTTATCTAATTTTGGTCTCTAGTTTTCAGGAGTGGGCGAGTCTATAGGAGCGAGTCTGGTAGCAGTGGACACACAGTGACTGTCTATGTCAGTACAGACACTAGGGATGAGGTGAAAATATCTATCTGTCGAGACTGGAAGTACTTATATTATTTTTACGACATATCAAAATTCAAAGGTCACAAGTTTCACACAGAGGCAAATAAGATTCACTAATGATGATAAGGAGATTATGTTCACTGATGATCTCAAAGGATGCTCCAAAGATCAAATACAAGTCAAATTCAAGCTAAAAGAACATGCTCAAGCTAAAATTCTAAAGATCACTACATAAGTTCACAAGATAAAGACAAAGAACATGACGTACGAGAAAGATTTAAGACATTCATAGAATGTTAAACTTAAGTTTTTGTAATCTAGAGTGACCTCCCTTAGGGGGAGATTGTTAGGAATCCAAAAAAGGACCGGTCACTCCACGTTTACTTATTTAGCTCATAGTCCATGAGTGTATTAATTAGTAATCTAAACCGCAGGCCGGCTATCGAAAAGCCCAAGTAAAAGCGTCGAAACCCAGCCCATCCAATTAAGTATAATAACCTCTCAAACTTTGCGAGGGGGGTAAAAGGAGCAATTCTATAGGGTAGCATGAAGTCGAGTGTGTACCCTGATGGGAATATAATATGGCGATAGTTATGGGTGCAAGATGGCACCAGTGGGGATGAGGCGGCTGTGCGGGAGGGAGGGCGTGTGCTGTATGAGGTTTGGTATACTGGGTAATATACTGTGAGTGGCGCGCCAGCCGATGGAGTGCGTGTGTTGGTTGCAGAAATCATTTTACATACACATATAGTAATGGTTTTCTACGTGTTTTCTTTCTACCTTCTACTCTTCTCTCTCTAGTTCTATAAATTTATGTGAAATACATTAGCTTCAGATATATGGCGCCTTCCTCAGGTAGATAAAACTAAATCTATCAGCAAATTTAGGAAAACGCCGGCTACCATCTTTATTTGATATTGTGCGGTGAGTTGGAACTTCCCAAATTTGTGAAGTGAGTAAATTTGCATTGTGTACACTGACAACGTCATTCACTTTGGTTTCTAGGGATGAGTCCCATTTACTAAGTTGGATAAAGACTGCGATAATGTAATTTTGCAACTTGAGGAATAAGTCGGTATCAATACACCTTGTTTTGCCAACTAATGTTGCAATCTAGATTTATGTAAAAATATTAGGTTGTATAAACTTTTGAAGTGATTGCACTTATGAAGTGTATGTACATACTATCTATGATATTAAACGGTACTGCTATGTGTAATAGCGTTATTTAGGGTAAAGGGTTTTACACAGAAATATTATAAGGTGTATTAGCGTTTTGAAAATGAATTTTTGAGCTTGTCATCTCTCAACAATTTGATTGGAGGCGAGGTTGAAAGCAAATCTGAATAATTCAAACCCAAGAAAACAAAACCAAACCACACATTTTAGGGAGTAATAAACCAAACAAATTAATTTCAATTCATCGAAACCCATATTACCAGATTATCCACAACACTATGAATACCCATAAACAACTAGTGATTCCTAATTGCAAAAGCCAAACACAACCCATATATGAAACATTTTTATAGTAACACATTAGTTAAATATTGAAAAAGAAATAAAACATAAGATCGAGTAACAGCCTAAAACTAAAATTTATACAGTATATGTAAAAACAGAGAAGACCTTCTATATAAGAACAAGGGGGTAGGCAACCAATTCTTTCAAGTTCGTAAAAACGAATATTACATACAGATCGAGGACATTGAAAAGAATTGACTTATAGTATTACCAGCCATTAGTAAATTGTTAAATGTTTTGTGATTTTTACCTAATCGAAATGATTATGTTAATATGTTATGATTATCTAATGAGGTTAATTCCGTACTAAAGCTATGAGAATAAGGAGAGAGCTAGAGAGTATTTTCAATCATTTACTAGAATTTTCCATTCCAAAGAGGAAAATTGAGACATGGGAGGGAGAAGTGAATTACACAATGTACATGTCTTGTAATAAAGACTCTTCCTAGGATGAGGTATTGTATACTTATGCATATCTTATTCTATTTTCCAAATCTTAGTCAAAATCTTAGTCGAAACTTACATTAACTTTGAACCAAGATTAACTGTATTACACATAATTACTAATAAGCTATAAACTAAGACTAGGTAACCACCAATTCACTAAAATACCTAAAAGCTTTTCTTGCTCTCTAACAATCTTTCCCTAAGGGTTGATTATATAACAGACGCCTCAATCACTCGACAGAATTGGTCTTCTAGTCACAAAGATTCATTTTCCTTATTTGTTTTTTCAAAATTTTTATTCGTGCACATTCCAGAAAATATTCTTTTTGCATTTTTTATCTGTCTCCCCTCTTCAGGAAGAATCAACTATCTTAATGTTTCATCATGATATGCGAAAAGAATTTATTGCTTTTCAAACTAGGCTTTCAAAATGTCCCTCTATAGTTATGGATCATATTGCTTGATTCTTACGGCTTTGACTTCAAACTTAGATTTATAAGTTGAGCTGTTGAAGATATAGTATATGATCCAGTCTGACAGTTGAAGAGGCTCAGATATAGTCAGATAAAAATTAGAGTTGTAATTGCGCATGTCTGGTATTTCGAATAGTTATTTCAATCATTTTTGGGTCCTATAGCTACAAATCTTTTGGATTCCATATCTGATTATGTCAATAGGGAGAAACTTCTGTATATCCTTGTTCAGCTGCAACTTTACCAATCGAGGTTCTCTTGCTTTACATCATTTCAGTATCAATTCCGTTTTTGCTTAAGTAGTCAACTCATGAACTGAGAGGGTAACCGTGGTTGCAATGTTGTAGAGACTTCCCCGAATGCTTTTGCTCATTAAAGGAACTCGCTTAGGATGTGGGACAAAATTGCAGATTAGGGCTAGAGGAAATCTGCCCAGATGTCACTTGGAAATAAAGTGACTGGACGGACCCTATTGAAGACATCAGGAAGGCATCAAGAACGAGATTATTGGAGATTTTTTGCAGTTTTCAGTTTTCAATTGTGGTAACCCCACCATGACGGCGTTAACCCGCTTGAAATCGTGATCATTTGAGACATCATGAGAAGTCATGCAGAAAACTTTGAAACCAAGATGGCGGCACTAACCCTGCTGGAATTCGGTTTAACTAGAAACCGAAAAGCCATGAAGAAATAAAGAACTTGAAGAAATTAAAGGAAGAAGAAGACTTTGGCATCTCGACATTAGGGAGGAACTGTTGGACCTTTGTAATGTCTCGCAGCCAAACAAAAGAAAGAAAGCCCGCAAAGGTTACTGCTTTGGGCCATACAACCCGAAACCCATTAGGATTACAGTTACATACGGTTATTAGGTTATAGGATATGTCGACTACTTTTGTAGAACCGGTACCATTCACACCGATTCATTGTCTATATATAGATTAGGTTTCTGTAAATCAAACTTATCCTTCATTCAATATAATATCAGTTTATTAAGGATCAAATCCCTTCTTCTTTTATTCCTGCTGTTCTTTTATATGATGATGTTCATGAAGTAGTTTGATCATATATCGATCCTGAAAAACCCAATTCAGACCTGTAAAACATATATACATGTGTGTTTTAGTTTGTTTGTTTGAGTTGGATCCGGTTATGAGTTTGTGTCAAGGCATCTATATTACAAAATCACGGGGTTTGAAGTTTGAACTTGCCATCACATGGACTCAAACCGGTAAAGCCCTCCCGTTTCAGGAGGTTGACCTTACAACTTATTTGTATAGTGTAGATACTCAAAACGACTTCTTGTGTTATTACTCTTATGATGCATTAGTCCGTAAACTGCTCAAGTAACTTTAGCCAAAAAAAACCTTCCACGTCTCAATTGAACGATACATTATGTTAGATGGTCTAGCCCACTTGTATAGAACAATCATACAAGGGTCTACTTGGCTACTTCACTTTATAATGATTGCCTCGTTGCTAGCTAGAGCTCTTTAAGATTTCGATCTAATCACTCACCCAAAGAAAAATATCATGTTCACTGTGACTTTATTACATGACATACTTAATAGACATCGAAGAGTACCGACTTTGATGCATGCCGGCCAAGATTAGAAACTATTTAATCGAAGTCTATAGAATTTAAAACATCAACAGAATGCCCACAAAGGGACGTAAGGGAACCACAGTTACATGCATGTGGCTATGTCTCTATAAAACTTCACATGGTCTTGGTTAAACACATTCCAGATAGGTCCAGAAGTGTTCATTATTGTGGGATTGGTTCTTACAAGAAGTGTTCATTGGATTCAATGATAGGTCCAGTAAGATGTGTGGCATGTTGTTGCTTGTCTCATCGTATTTGAGTCTCACTAAATATATTTAAAGCCCACTTGAACCCGAATAACCTTGAAAAAAATGATTGTTATACTTACTAATCATGTCTATAAATGTATCTAGTGATTTGATTGGTTAATTTAAAAAAATGATTAGTAAGAATTTGAAGAGAAAAAATGCATAATACAAATGTACACGTAATTTAGACATTAAGCATGTATTTAGACTAGCAACAACATGCCACACATCTTACTGGACCTATCATTGAATCCAATGAACTCTTCTTGTAAGAACCAATCCCACAATAATGATAGTAGGAGTTTCTAGTTCTTGGTCCCAACAAAACCAGTTTACTCTATTAAAAGGATATTCCACATTTGGTTACTGAGTACAAAGATCAGCTCTTCAGTAGCAGGCGGAATATGGTAAA
The DNA here is from genome assembly GCA_026074375.1 of Tanacetum coccineum. Taxonomy (NCBI): domain Eukaryota; kingdom Viridiplantae; phylum Streptophyta; class Magnoliopsida; order Asterales; family Asteraceae; genus Tanacetum; species Tanacetum coccineum. The sequence continues at coordinate 20,506 of BQNB010082397.1, forward strand.
AGAAACATGTTAAGGTACAACTTAAAGCTAAATGTTTTTTCATCAAAAGTTAAGAATTTACCTCACAATGAGTATACTACATCCACATATATTTTAAACAAAAGTTCACTTGCACATATGCCATGTATGTTGCACTAATCACACTCTATTTTAGATAATTTTATTTATTTATTTCATCATTATATATTATATATACATTATATATATTATCATTTTAAAAGAGTTGACTTTGCACATTCACTATTCATTTTAAGCATTGTAGCTGCAGTGCTGGGCCAAAAAGAAGCCAAAAAAATTTAGCCTAAAAAATTTGGGCCGGCCCAATTAATTAATTTTTTTTTTTAATTTGTTGGCACAAAATAGAAAGGAAAAAAATGTTACAAAAGTAACGACGCATTCAGATAAAAAAATACCCGCGGTAATATTTTCAAATTGACTTAAACAGTGTCATTTTACACCATGAGACAAAAAAAAAATTCGAAAAAAAAAAAAAAAAAAAAAATTAACGCCACGCAACAACGCGTAAGACCATAAAAAAAACTAATAAACATGATACTGAAAAAGTAAACCCGCACTATTAAATATGAGACCGACAAAATAAACTCGCACAAAGTTAAAGGAAAAAAAAAGAATTAATGACGCGCAACAACGCGCGAAAAATTAACGCCCAACAGTAACGCGCAGTAAAAAATAAACTTACACTGTTAAACATTAAAAAAAATACCTCGCAACAACGCGCGAAAAAACAAAAAAAAATAAAAATAAAAAATTAACGCCCCGCGACAACGCGCGAAAAATTAACGCTCGCAGCAACGCGCGAATATCTTTGCTTGTTACAATTAATAAGCGAGTAATTGGGTTCACGTTTGGGCTTAGCTTCCCGTTCGGGCTCTCTTTTTTATAATGGCTTTAACATTTTTTATTTGGTCAGTCAAAAGATTGACTAAACTCGTCTTAGCTATTTTTTACGAATATAAATAGGAAGTCGTTATTCAGTGGGTCACAACAAGTATAAAATAATCGTAAAACGACATAGTACACAAACACCCCGCCACAGAGCGCGGGTTCGCAAACCACGTTGTATTCATTTGACACTTGAAAATGCGATTTTTTTTTAAATTTGTGTAAATATATCATTTCTCTTATCATAGTGTCTTAAGTTTAACTTCTTTATGTATATATAAAATTGTTTAGCAATGTAAGCTATCAATTTCAGAATAAAAATGCAATACATTTTTGATTTTTTACCGATTAATCTAGGAAGTTTAAAAATAAAATACAATCTCTTGGTCCCCAGATGTATGTTGGTCTATTGTACACC
>BQNB010082398.1:0-13177 GCA_026074375.1 Tanacetum coccineum
GTTCAAACCGACATTGCAAATTTGAAATGTTATAAAAATTCCTCGCCACGTGTCGTACTCTTATTTGCCCATTCTCTTCTTAGTGCTCTAGCACGTGAGCTGTTTCCATTTATTTAGAGTGCACATGACGTGACGTCATGGTGACGTTACTTCTATTTTTATACTCCAATAGATTTGCATTTTGGGCTTGGTAATGGGCTTAAGTTGGGCTTGGGCTGGTCTGGCCCATAAAATGGGTTACGGGCTGGCCCAATAAAATCCGAGGGCACCGTTGGACTCGTTTTTCCGTACTCTTTCCAATGGTATGCTTGGGGACTTTTCACGACTTTGTCTTGATTTTGAATAATAGGCACTCTTGATCGCGACGAAACCGTAAATACCCGTTTTTGCTCCGTTTTCAATCATTTTTACCTGCAAGACATAAAAATACCAAACAAACATATTTGCAAGATAATTATCCATATTTTAGCATTTTTAGTCTGATTAATAGTGTTTTACGGGGTATAAACGATGTATGTTTTAGCACACATCAGTAATCTTTGCCAGGTACTGTCTCCATTCTAGCTTTACTTGCATCATCACATGTTTTTGTACCTGTATTACCATTAGACTGATTTCCTGCAACAACTGGCTTATAATTCATTGACTTTGTTAGTGCATCAATATCAAAAACTAATTTGGTCCACTTCCTACAATATTAGGTGTATTCTCACTAAACTAGACATTCAGGTTCTCTTTAACTATTTTAGTTTTTCTGTTGAATACTCTAAACGCTTTACTATTGATTGAGTACCCAACAAAGAATCCTTCATCAGCCTTACCATCAAACTTGCCTAAGTGATCTATGGTATTAAGAATTATAACAGGACATCTAAATGGTCTCATAAAGTCTAAAGCTGGTTTTCTACTAAGAAAAAGTTCATAAGGGGTCTTGTTATGAGGCTTAGTTACTAATACCTTATTTTGCACAAAGCAAGCATTATTAACTGCTTCAGCCCAAAAAGTAGTAGGTAGCTTAGAATCAGCTAGCATTGTCCTAGCAGCTTCAATTAGTGTTTTATTTTTCCACTCAGCTACTTTATTTTGTTAAGGAGTTCTAGCTACACTAAATTCTCTCTTAATACCTTTTCTCTCACAAAACTGATTCATCTCCTTATTCTTGAACTCAGTTCCATTGTCACACCTAATTACCTTAACCCTTTAATCTATTAGATTTTCTACTCTAGTTATAAAGGACTTAAGTATGCCACTAGTCTCATCTTTATTAGCTAGAAAGAAAACCCAACTAAACCTACTGTAATCATCTGTGAGAACTAGGCAATACATCGTTTTCATTAAGATTTTTATAAATGTTGGACCAAACAAATCCATATGCAACATATATAAAGGTTAGCTGATTGAGCTTACTATTTTGGACTTACAAGAAGCTCTATGTTGCTTTCCCTTTTGACAAGCAAGACAGGTTTGATTATATCCAAAAAAATTTAAAGGTAAACCTCTTACAAGATTTCCCTTAACCAGTTTATTCATAATTTTGAAATTTATGTGTCCAAGCCTTCTATGCCAAAGTTTAGATTCATCAGATGTGGTTTTTGCAAATAATTTAGACCTCCTTTAGGAATAATATTCTTTAAATCAACACTATACATATTGCTCTTTCTAGGAACTTTAAGTAAAACATGACTTTCATCAGTTAACTTAAAGTTTAGAGATAAAGTAATACATTCAGTGTCATTAAAGAGAACACTATTCTTTTTGTCACATATTTGTGAGACACTAAAGAGGTTAAACTATAATTCTCTTACAAAATACATATTCTCAAAATAAAAATTACCAGTTTTGATTGTACCTCTGCCTTGAATTTTTCCTCTTTGGGGTAGGTTACCTCAAAGGCAACCATTCCTCATCAATTTCTTCAAAGTCAGTAAAGATAGGACATGTTCCCGTCATTCGTGCCTTGCGCATCCACTGTCAAATCACTCCTTTCTCCTTCCCAAATTGTTGTGGATTGCTCTCGCACTATAAGGTCAAGAAAATCAGTCTCTTTGGGCAGGACCCCCAAGCCATCACGACTTGGATCTGCCTTGTGCATCAATATAATCAACCTTTTTGAATGGTTGATGCACTGTTGTGTTTAGACACATGGTCTATTACTTTAAGTACTGCTTTTGGTTTCCAAACCCAACAAGCTGAGGCCTTAACAGCATTAACCTGGTTTCCCTTAACAGCATTAAGTACTGCTTTTGGCTTAGCAGTATTAACTACTGCTTTTGGCCTAGCAGCATTAACATTTATATCCTTAACAGTATTAATCCTCTGATTAAAATTACTGTTTTTAGTTGCTATTTTGTTGTTAATGGGCCTTCTAACAGTTGAATGTGCTTTATTAAAAACATTTGTCATTGGTCTTGCACTATTCACTGTTGTTCTGGGTTGAGCAGTATTAACTGGTCTAGCAGTAGTAAGTGATACTAGGCCAGACCTCATTAATACTGCTTTTGGAACCATGTTCCTTTTAGGACTGGGGTGAGTCATTCTAGAAAAATTCTGGTGATTCACCCTTTGAGTATAGTTCCACACTGGTTTTACCATCTTTTTATTATTAAACTGTCTTTGATGGTTATCACAATTATACTGCAAGTGATCAAAACTTTCACATACATAACAAGCTTTGTTAATTATCTCAAAATTACTTCCTAATCTTTGAGACATCATGTAATTCTAATTTCTTTGGTTTCCTCTAGGACTATGTGTGTTCTGTCTATTTTGATTACCTTGTTTAACAGTTGTTTTCCTAGGAGATTTTACTTGCTCTTTAGATTTAACAAACTCTATTTTAGCAAAACTAGGTTTAACTGTTTTCTTTTGAATCTTAGCCTGAGGCACATCTTCTTCTCGTATCAAACAACAATCTTCAATATAGAGCACCTTTATTCTTCCTAACTACCTTTGGCTTGTCTGCACTATTCCTTGCTTCAATAGTCTCAAATACAGCTTCTTAATAGTAGGCTCATAACAATAGTCATTTACAAAACTCCTTAGACCAAAGAATGACAAATCGGTTTTTGGAGCATAAGTTTCCTGTTAGGGAGGGTAGGACAGCATTTATACCCGTAAATATTTTGTACTTATTCAACTAATCTGATTAGTCTATTAGTTGTGCTTTAAGCTTTTGATGAATTCTCATGTTTTATATATTGTTAGTGAATTTCATCTTTTTGTTTTTGAGCCAGTTCCAACTTTCTCCTAAGCTCTGTAATGGCTACTTCTTTTAAATAAATCTCACATTTTAAGAGCTTGATATCTTCTTCATAAACAGACTCATTTTTTTATAAACTAGAAGTCTTGCTTCTACAGACTCTAAACCTGTTTTATAAGTAATAGCATTTATCTTAGATGTCCTTAAATCTTTTAACAGTTATTCATTTTGTTCTTTAAGAATTTTAACATTTTCCCAAAACAGATGAAATGAACAGTTTGCAACTTAGTTGATACTTATGAGTTAGAACTTGTAGAAGAGTAAGTCATAAGTGCAAAGTTAGTTGGACATTCTTCTGCTTGATCACTCCAATCATAATCACCAAGACCATCACATGAGATCAAAGCATTGGAAGTAGTTGTCTCTACTGGCACACTTCTTGTGTTCTCCCTATACCTATTTTCTTAGTTCCTTGGAGCCCTGGAATCCTTGCAAAGGTGTCCTTTTTGTGGCAGTTGTAACACTTCACCTTGGACTTATCAAACCTAATGGTTTCATTACCATTCACAGTAAGCTTTCTTCCAGTGTTCTTCAAGAATCTCTTGCCCTCATTGTTTGCATAGCCTTCTGCCACCTCAAGTCCATCTCTTGAAATCATCAGGATTATTTGTTGCAAAGTCTCATTATCAAGTTGTGGAATTGTTTGGTTTTTACTTGCAAGAAAGCAGAATAACAGCATCACTCAAGTTGTCAATTGTTGTTGAGTTAACAGTAGTCTACTTGAGTGCGAGCAGTTGTAACACCATGAGCAATATTAACTGCTTCATTTGTACTGCTGGTGCTGTTTGAGGACACAAAGGCTACATTTTGTGTGTTTGTGTTTGAGCTTGATGTCCCTTTACTTGGTTCTTAGTTTTTCAGGGTGTTATAATAGATCATCAAGTTAATGTATCTTTCTCAGGCTTGTTCCTTCCACACTAATGTTATGTGTGTCCATTCTGGTGATAGAACTTCTTAAGAACTTTTGATTAATCTTCTTGTGAGATAATTTCACCTGAATCACCAACTGACTGATAAGCTTTTGAGCTTATCCAAGGTTTGATCGATATCTGAGCTAGATGCCGATAAATTTTTCATATTGTGCTTAGAAGATTCCTCTAAGTCTTTTTAGTAGCAGCATGTCCCTCCAAAACCTCCTTCTCACAGCTGCTACGCAATGACTTGGCATCTTTGAAGAAGTTAATTCAAATGATGTTCATTAGGGTAATTGCCCATCAATATAAGTGCTTCTTTCCTTCAGCTTCTAACCCTCCTTTGTGCTTTTCTTCAGTAGTTGAAGGGCAACAGTAGTCTCAACACCTTTAACAACTTTTGTCTATAGAGGTGCATTTCCCATTTCTCTATGACTTTACATAGAGAATAATCTCATCTGGATGTATGTTTGTTCCATTCCTCATCTCAAAGCTCTCTCACCTGGTTTGATCATAGGCACTTTTGAATGAAACCACATTATGGTATGAGTCTTGAATCCATGTCTTATTAGCAAAGTTTTCAAAGCAACAGCTTTGATACACTTGTTGATCCACTTCAATGATCTGAATTCCTTAGATTGTGTAAAGTTTAGTTATGCAAGTAAAATCCTACAAACTATGATAGAAACTTTGTTTGATATTACTAAAGGATTCATATGCGGATATCTAATCTTTAATTTAAGAAGAATTCTTAATGAACATTAATTCCTACATGAATCACACAGATTAACAAACAAAACTTCAATCTATTAATACGAATATTCTAACTAGTATTAGGGTAACAAAACCTTGAAGCTATGAACTAATTCTATGAATGACTCATTTTGATACATAGAACTCTATACCCTAGGACCTCCTTTTTATACAAAAGGGTCTAGTCGATTTCATATATACAAAAATTAGATAATCTTAAAAGATTCTTTCTGTAATCACATCATTTATCAACTAAGTAATTTTGACTCTTTAAGTAATTCTTTTCTTCTTACTGAGAAGTCTTTATCATTCAGTAGTTGTTACTTTTTATACAGCAGAATTAACTATGAACACTCAGCAGTAGTAACTTATTACACCAGCAGCAGAACTTGTGTAACAAGCCAGTAGTAACTACTTAGAATATTTTCTTCAATCTTCTCTAGAGTACTAACTTTACTCTAGCAGTACTAACATATACTAGCAGTAGTAACTAGCAGTACTAATATACACTAGCAGTACTAATATACACTAGCAGTACTAAGTTATACTAGCAGTACTAAGTTACACTAGCAGTACTAACTACTTAGCATATTTTTCATTAAAGTTAATGAACAGCACTAACTTTATGTTAGCAGTAGTAACACAAACCTTAGCAGTAGTAACTCTAAGATCATCAAGAAGTCTTTTAATCCCAACACTGTGGTCGAAAGTGTCGATCACCTGTTTGTTAGGCCGAGGTCGGAGATGTTCAGCTCACTGGCCCAGAAATCGTTCACGAGACTACTGAGAAGATCATTCAGATAAAAATCAAAATTCAAGCCGCTCGTGATCGTTAGAAGAGTTACACTAATGTGAGGCATAAGCCCTTAGAATTTCAAGTCAGTGACAAAGTCATGTTAAAGGTTTCACCTTGGGAAGGGATTGTCTGTTTTGGCAAACGGGGGAAGTTAAACCCGAGGTATATCGGACCTTTGAAGGTGTTAGCGAAAGTAGGAACCGTTGCTTACAGACTCGAACTTACTCAACAGTTAAGCAGGGTTCATAGCACTTTTCACGTATCTAATTTGAAGAAGTGTGTGTCCGATGAATCACTTGTGATTTTGTTGGATGAGATCCATATCGATGATAAGCTCTACTTCGTTGAAGAACTTGTGGAAATTATGGATCATGAAGTCAAACGGTTGAAGCAAAGCCATATACCCATTATCAAGGTTCGATGGGACTCTAGACGAGTGTCTGAGAGTTCAACATTGGGGACGTTGAAGATCAATTCAAAAGAAGTATACACATTCTTCACTATTCAGCATTTCGTCACATACCACAACTTAAGCTTTGAGGACAAAGCTCTTTTAACAAGGGAAGACTGTAACAACTTGCAATTTCAGGTCATTTTACGTCAATAAACTCTTAATTATTTATTTTGAGCTTTTACGCATTTACTTTTAATTTTAACCGTTAAGTTAAATCGCGTAAAGCAAAAGTCAACAATTAACGTAAACCGACATCAAACAAATAAAAGTTTACGTCAAACAAGTGTTATATTATTTTTACAAAGATAATTTATAACTTTTTATATTTTATTTTTATACGTTACATAAAACGTTTACGTTTCGCAATTTCGAACCTTTTTGCATGCATGTAAACCATTCTACCTATCTACACTTGATCAAATACCAACAATTATACGCAATACCCAAAAATTATATATTTCTACACAACATCATCACCTAGGCCGGTTATACATTCAACAACACAAAATAATACAAGGTTTTACATAGATATTTAAACCATATGCTAGTAAGATATTTTTTTACTAACTATTCTTACACAAGCTAGCAACTTCCTTACACACACTCTTACACAAGCAAACTTCCATCCTTTCTTACACCAAAACCATGCCCTCCACCTTGCTTCATTTATGGTTTGTTGATAACATCAAATATTTAATACTATTTGGTGGCAAAATACCCCCTATATTACCTGAAAATGTTTCACTAACACTCGAAAATGAGATATCTTCTATCATTTTGTAGTTTTCAGGTGAAATGCAGGAATGTGACAAGAAAAAAGGGAAAAGGACTTAAAGTGTAAATTCTGAAGGATGTTACGGCGTAACTCTAAAAATGGTTACACCGTAACATATATTAAGCAGGTATAAAGATCAAGGACCACGTTACGGCGTAACATTATATCTAGTTACGCTGTAACCATGTTGATGGAAGGAAATCTTGCCAAAGTTAGAGTTACGGTGTAGCAAAATATCTAGTTACGCCGTAACCATAAAGATCCACATATATGGAATGAAGATAACGAATTTATGGAAATTATTTGACGGTTACGGCGTAACACTTTTTGTGGTTACGCCGTAACCAATCAGAAGTCAAAATTGCATTTATTACAAGTTTGCTGAAGGGTTTACGGTGTAACCAAAAACTGGTTACGGTGTAACCAGTTTGTTACAGCGTAACCAAAAAATTGGTTACGCCATAAAGTCCATTTTTGCCTATATTTTGGAATGTCGACATCAGCAAGGTTATGGCGTAACCCACATTTTAGTTCCGCCGTACCCATCAGAAGCCTATAGATAGGGGCCAAATTCAGCCTTAAGAATATCTTCTCCTCCCCTTAAAGGGGTGACTGGGACAATCCTCAAGTTGTATTCATATTCTCTAGCTTTTCTGAAGAAGAATCCGGTCACCAGATCATCTCATCATACAGGTTTGGTGTCGATTATCAGTTTTCATTTACTATCATTAATTGTCGATAATATTGATTGTAATTGGGGGGGAATACCATTTTGCGGCTAGCTTTATCTTATTAATTTCATACTGATTCATTTACTTCTTGTAATTGTGATTAGGGCATATTACTTTGACCATAGATGCCAATATGATGCTCGCTCAATATGACCAATGGGGACATATCCTTGTACTATAAGGCTCATAGGGGTGGTTTTGCAAAATAATTGAGGATTAGATGATCATTCAATCCTTGCTTTCACATTAAGTAGAATAAGTGGATCATTAAATTAATTAATAAGTAATTAGGACCGTATCTCCTTCTCTTCTTTCGTACCTAGTTCATTTCAATTATGATTTATTCTTTTCATCAAAACAGCTTTTTAAACGTGACAACCAACTTAAACTCGGATTTGTAACCGTCTTTTAGCTCTTGGGACGACCTCAGATTTACCAAAACTACACTACTCATGATCAAGTTCTCTACCCGTTAGTGCGTTGTCAGGTAGATCGAGTTTTATAAATTTAAAACTTGGTAAAAATATATTTTAAAATAAAATACGCATCAAGTTTTTGGCGTCGTTGCCGCGAAGCTAATTAGGTTTTAAATTTAAGTTTTGTATTTTTTTATTTCAGTATTTGTTTCCTTGTAATAGCACAATCTACTGTTATCTCTTGTTTGATTTTCAGGAAATGTAGAAATGGAGCCTGACACTGAGAACATGACGATAAGCGAGTACCTTGAGTATAAAGCTGTGAAAGAAAGGAGAATATGGGATGATGTTCGATCCAGAAGAAGTCCAACAAAGTATAATGAGGCGGATGTTGACTCTTTTCACTGGAATAAGAGTAAGACTTTTAGCTATCCGTACTCTCATAACTTAACTCCTCCACACCCTTCTTTTCTACCTGTTCAAGCCTATCCTAAGAATTATTTAGTATCTACTAATGAGATCAACGATGTAGACATTGAAAATATGAGTATAGAAGAATATAATCTATACGTTGCTAAACAAGGCCTAGGAATGAATCCACTCAGTAATCACTTCTATGGTTTCACACCCCAATTTTTCGCTCAACCACCTCACACACCTAACACTAGTAAGAAGAATTCTGGTATGTGCTTAAATACACATACCTTTATCTTAATAAAACGAGCTTAAATGACCAAAAACGGACATAAAATGCCAAATATATGCTTGTTTTGTGTTGTGTATTATGCATGTATCAGATATCAACAAAAAGACAAAAACAAGGCAAAAATCAGACAAAACCGAGCACGAGATTGTAAAGAAAAGCTAGAGCCGAGGACATTTTGCAAACCGGCCCAAATAATAATAAAAAGAATCGGCCCAAGAAAAAAGCCCAAATAAGAATTTAACGACTGTTAGTCTCCACACCAGAAACATATCACGTGATCTTCCGGATCTCCGCTTCCGTCGTATGTTTTGACATGGCTGGGCATCCTAGTCCTCGGAAGACTAAAGTTACGGATCCGCAGTGTGAAAGGATTTCTTTCCTCGCATGTCCAAGGCTGATAGAGATCATCTTCATGGGTGTTTGATTTCTGCCTTCTTGACCTAGATTTCCAATGGCCTCCTTCACTGTCCTCACTTTCCGAATATTGGCTAGTTGCACGAGAAGGTGTTTGCCTTTGTTGACGCCTTCTTGTTTCAACATCAGTTCTTTGTGCTTGAGGACTTCGCCGATGACTATCAGAACGTGCTGATGTAACTGGCTCCTTTCTTCCCAATCTTTCAAACACGCCCCCTTCTTTCCGCGGCCGTGGCTGTGGTGAAGGGGATCTGTTCTTCTTGAGTCTTTTGAATACACTGGTGTGTGGTGACGGGCTTCGGGAATGCCTGCCTCCGTGCCTTCTTCGGGGTTCTGTTCGGGCGGTTGGTGTTTTGGATTCTGAGTAGTGCGATTCTTCATGGTTTCTTATCTTAACTCCGGACTCTTCTCCATAGATTAGCCGTGCTTTTACCGCATTGAGTCTATCCTTCTGCTCTTTTTCTTTTTGCATTTTTTCGGCGATGAGCGGTAAGAGTTGGTGATAATTTTTGTCGCACATTTCCCTAAGCACCTCATCAGACATAGGCTCTTCCATACCCTGGGGACCATTCCTCCCCCCTGTGTTCCTCACGGCGGACGTGGGATTGTTTGTGATTTGTTCGTGAGTGCTCATGGTGAGTTTTTAAGAAAACGTGGTTGCGTAAGCGTCCCACGGATGGCGCCACTTGTTAGTACAAAATTCGTGTTGGGTTTGGTAGCGTGTCAAGTCTCTTATCGGGTCGGGCCTTCAAGCGACTTGGATACTGGATCTTGTACTAGAGCAAGAGAAGTGATGATGTTCTGCACAATTAAAAGTAAACCGTTAGCCTTACCGTGGGGACGGACCCCACGATTAAGCTCCGGCGTGAGAGTAAGTACACATATTTGTCAGAGAATGTCAGAGTATGTGTAAGAGTTAATGATTAGACAGAATGTACCTTTTGAGATGTACTGTGACTCCTATTTATAGGTGTCTAATACTAGGGTTTCCTAGTATTTCGGCTACTTTGGTAGTGGTCGGAGTGGGTCCCTTGTCGGGCAAGGGTCCACGTATAATCGTGTTTGCGGACGCGAGTGTTCTTCCGCGGTCAGTGTTTGTCCGCGGGGCGCACAGGTGCGGCCAAGAAGATACTCGCGTGCGTCTTTGTAATATCCGGAGCGTCACCCCTGCCGGGCTTAGCGATCCAGCTATTTGTTGTATTGGGCCTGGGCCCATATACGTATATTATGAACTAAGCCCAGTAAGCTTGGTGCTCATACTATACGTTATCAAGGCTAATGGTGAAAAGGTGGTGCATACTTGAGCTAAAAAAACGCAAAACGTAAAAAGTTTACATAAACACGGAAAATAAAATTATGACATATAAAATATATGTGTAAGATGATCAAAGTACGTAAAACATGTAGAATAAACGTAGTCTAAAGTCGGGTTCATATTTAATGTACTTTTTACGACGTTCGCGGGATAACCTATCCGGTTACCCGTAAAAATCAATTTACGCCAAAATAAAAATATATAGTAAATGCACGAGGTTAAATAATAACCTAAAAAAAATGGATCGTTGGACAAAGTCACGCTCGTAATCGAGGTTAAATAAAAAGAAAATTTAAGCCCAAAATGACCCGACAAGCATAAAATAATTTACACAAGTAAATTTAGTCGAAGGCGTTATAATAACTCTAATGGTTGCTAACATGAACTTGACGGTCATCACATAAGGTAATGGAACCATACCGGTAACGGTTTACTATACATGGTACGGTACCGATACTACGAAACAAGCGAAAAAAAGGCACCGTTGAAAGTCGCCATTAGGGTTTCAATGTACGTAATCTATGAACATATTCGATTAATAAACAAGATTTACCACGGGAATTCATATTTGCAACATGGTATGGAAATAGTGCCTTGCCAAAAACCAATTTTCGATTATATTTATTAAAACTGTAGACGATCACTATTTCTTGGTTACTATGTTGAATAGCCGATTTCCCCGTGGGATAATGTTTTTGAGAAATGCATAGATCCACAAATGTTTACAAAAAAACATCCACAAAATGACTTTTTCACTGTACCTAATTTGTGGTTTCATTTATTTCTTTTAGATTCTCTTTTTTGTATACATCCCTTAATATGTATGACATGTTATTGTGTGGATGTTTTTGTGTAAAAATTTTGTGGTTCTAGCATTCTTCTATGTTTATTGATTGAATATTTATACGTTACATCGCATTTAAAACTTATACGGACCCGAACTCACAAACAAGCTTTCGGGTTCTGTATAACTATTTCTAATATAACCATGCAATTTAGTAATGTTTAGGCGAAGATTTGCGATTGCAATTCATCCATCTCGAGCACTACGCCCATTTCATCCTTTATGGAAAATTCTGTATTTCTTCCTCTTGTAAGTGTCTTTTGTTATTGAAATCATGACCTAACTTGTTAGATTATGCTCAACTGCTAGAGATTCACCGCTGTGTTTTAGAATGAGATGTGGGGAGAGATATCTAGAATTGATCGGTGGATGGTACTACGGTCTGTAAACGATGGCACTAGTTATATGGCTGCACAGAACTGGTGCGGCTCAACTTCTCAGAGCCTTAAGCAAAGCTTTAAGTCGGGGCTTTTTATCAAAGTTATATTTGCCTAAAAATCGTTTATATAACATTTACTTTTTCAATGTTTTTACGTGAAAAATTTTGATTAGTTTTCGAAATTAATTAGTATAATATTTCATTTTTCATGATAAATCAAGAATATATATATAATGTTTTGGACGATACTTTTCGAATCGTTGATAACTTTTAATTAACTTTAGTTTTAAAATACGTCTTTCTACTGAAGTAACTGTTACCGAAATTGTTAACATTATTCTATACAATATATATGTATTATGAAAAGAGTTTATAATTATAATGTGATTAAGTATATTAACATTTCTTACATGTATAATTTCTTTAAAAACTCTTAGTTTCAAAAATAAAACTATATCGTTAATACCCAAACAATTGTTATAATACGGTTTTAAAAGCTTTTACAATACAAACAACTATATTTTTAGCTTGTTATTATTTTGAGATATTAAATTTTCAATGCTACATAGTAGATTAAAGATACTTACATATAATATAAATTGGTCAAATTTACTATTTATTTATGAAATAGCTTGATCGGAAATGTATAAGAAGTAATCGATTTTAGAAGTTTCTTCGTCGGTTTTTATAGTTTTATTGTCAACATCTTTCTAGAAATAGCTCGTTTTCCTTTTAAATTTTTGTTCCACGTTCGTTTTTTCTTTCAATTTCTTTAGCTGAAACTAAAGCATTTTTAAAAGTAACTTCCGACTGAAAAATAATACTACATGAGTAGATGAGATAAAACTAAAGAATGAAAGTATGTTTGTGAGTGTGAAGAAATAAATGTCTATTGATCAATGTAAATGGTAAATGGTTGTTATCACACGAATTAATTTAACATTTGCTTATTTTCATACAAAAATAGGTCATTTATATACTTAATATATTTAAGCTTAAGGGCCTGTTTGGCAGGAGTTTTTTTAAGCTTTTTGTAGAGCTGTAAGCTTTTTGTTAAAAAATAATCTCTTTCAAAATAAATAGCTATGTTTGTATGCATCAACTTTAAGCTTTTATTTTAAACAAATAGCTCTTAAATGAAAAGTTGATTGATGAAGCTTTTAAAATTATTAGGAGCTGTTAAGTCTATAAATTACTAATATACCCTCCAAGCATAATATAATCTATTTAAATGTGTCATTTTAAGTCATTTTACATCTTATAATTACAGTCAACAACTAATTTACCAAACATTTTTATTGAAAAAAAATATACAGCTTGTAGTTTATCTTAACAGCTTTACAGTTAATAGTTTATAGCTTACAGCATACAGCAAGCTAGTTTTGCCAAACATACCCTAAAACAAATAAATTATAAAGTAAAAA
>BQNB010082399.1:1914-27387 GCA_026074375.1 Tanacetum coccineum
CCTAATGGTGTGATCATAGCTTTAATAAACTTACGTCTAAAGAACTGATGAAAAATTCTCTATCCAGGGAACTACTCTTGTCACGGTTTTGCTTTGCCTCGTAGCAACCCTTACACGCACTGAATCTGGTCCATTGACTCTCTCTGTGTAACCATCCTGAGTCTATAGTTTCAGTATCTAGGTAGTTTAAAAAAATGTTATAACAATAGGCATAGTTATTAACCAACATATGAAATTTCCATTACTGTCAATATATTTGAGTTTTCCTTTCAAGTTCGTTAAAGAAACTAAAATCACTTAATCCCTTGTTAAAGGAGTTACCTCTTTCCATTATTTTGGAGGCAAAATGGATCTTGAATGCCCGTTTGAACATTACCACTATGCACTCCGTTTTTGTTAAGTTGAATTTTGGAACGTCATGACCCTCAAACAAACTATTTGAGCCATCAGATACTCCATAAGGTTTATTGGAAGTAACCACTGTAATAATCATATACTCCACTTCAGCAAATTCAGTCTCGCCATCTTTGTGTGAACGTTACCCATAATCGCAGTGGCAATACCAGTCATAAACGAATCCCACATAAAACAACTCTGCAAAAAAAAGATTAATTTGTCAAGATAAAATATGTTTTTGTTATGAATGTATTTAAGGCTATTACCTCATAGAATTGATCGTCAAACCAAGTATGTCGGACCATACAAATAGCAGAGCATAATGACAACAATATACTTAAAGAGGGTATCTACAACAATTAAAACACATAAATAGGCACCGTTACAACTAAAATACAAATTAGTTTATAATACATATAGATTTTCTTGGTTTGCCTCTAGTTTATAATACAAATAGCAGAGCATAATGACTACAATATACCTAGAGAATTGCAACTATAGCAATCAAAACATACTTACACATCTAAATTTATCGTACTCGGCAGCCAATTCAAGATCTGTATTCGCCAATTGTTGCTCTTTTACTGGTTTGCACTATTTTCCTAATCAAATCCCCTACTTAAAGAACGGTTATCTCAGCTGATTTATCTGAGTTAAAAAGTTGAAATAAGTTTAAATTAACCGATCTGCTTGTGAAGTCCTTGATACCAAACAACCCTTTCAGCAACTCCTCTCACGATAAAAAGCCGATCAGAAAACCAAATCTGTAAAAGGAGCAAACACCAAACCACATAAAATATAATTATAATGATAATGATAATATTTTGCTCATTATACAGGCGCATATATTGATCACTCTCCCCTTCAATCTCAAAATCATCAAATCAAACAGGAGACTCAAGATTAAGAAAACCCCCAAATTATGAGAAACCCTAATTTTATATGTATAAGAACAAAAAAACAGTATGATCTTTCACTTGTTTCACTGTTAATCCCTGAACAACTTTTTCGATGAATAAATCCTTGAACTTACTCATTTTGAACAATGAAAGAGTCCTTTTTACCACAAACTTTAATGCGTAACCAGTAAATTCAGTGAAAAACGTAAGAATTAACCTACAGTTTTTGGTTTTAAAATAGGTTCCAAATACCTGTGGAAGAAAGCTTTTTCGATAGCCAAAGTTTGTATCTTGATACAACCGTCCTCCAGCTCCCACAGGAATAGCCTGTCTGTATCTACAAGGTCCGGCTGTACCACTTCCCTGATTATTAATCAACCGAAACTATAGTTAGCTCAAGGTTTATAAAGTTTCACGGGACTGAGCGGACATAATTATATACCTGGTCAATGAAATATAACCACCAACATTTGGTTGTATAGAACCATCTTCAAGTATTCCACCCTCACCTCCCACACCAACAGCAACATCATCCCGTCCCATCATGTAAAGAATATCATATATTTGATTTACTGAGTGTCCAGCGTCTGACCATGCATTTGTGTTAATGGTTATTCCCTGCAGCACCATAGTATCGTCAATGAATTACATGTTGTCACGCAAATCAAGCGATGAATAAAGTACTCCAACCAACCTACTTTCTTACGCACAGATACACCTCTAAACAAATAAATTGTTCTAGTTTTGAGGTTGAAAAGTAATACATCTGATATTCAAAAACCAGATTCTTATCTCTTTTATGCAAATGTAGGTACGAGGTACTAAACGTCAATGTTTAGAATCTTTATGCTTACTGGTTAGGCAGTTTAGCTTAACACAAAGTTTAGTCTATATCTTGATGTTGCTCCTTAGCAAGAGATGTTGGTGATTTTAGTTATCAAACATTTTGTGTAATGGTGATTTACCCGAGACCAAATGGATTTCAAGTTAAGTTATAATACGAGTTTGGAGGTGCGGAGTGCACGCTTTTATAAACTAATCAACTTGATTTCGCTTACGAAAAATGGAAAAGGTTGTGAATGTAAGTCAAGGGGCATATAGTGACAGAATTCGCGGGTCACTAAATTGTCCATACATATGTCTTTAATTATTGCAGTAAGCAACAATTTTAAGTTGTTGCAAAACTGTTGCTGGACAGATTTTAAAGAAAGTGTTGTGACTTTTCACCGGAGGGTGTTACTTTTTATCAAAGAGTCATAGCTTTTCATACAACCACCGTCAAGTTTATATATACATATAAACACAATTTGATCTTCAAGATGAACACATTCATAACAACAAATACAATAAAGTATTCATGTTTTTACTCTCTTTCTTGTGCCTAGATTTAGAGTGTGTTCTTGTTGTATCCCAATACGAATTTCGTGTAACCCAAGACACCAGATGGGGTTGAAGTATTGTATTAGGAAAAAGCATTATACATGATTCAAGAATTTATCTGGGTAATTTTTGATTATCAAAACCCAAAATACCAACAAAAGATAACGTAAGTTAACTTTTAAAAAAAAGTGGATTTCATGAGCGAATTATGATATTCCGTAAAAAATTTAACAAAACCGTCTACAGAAAAAAGAAAATATCGGTGGAAAATTATGAGCCCGTCCCAACGGAAAATATTAGCCCGTCCCAACGCAATTTTTTTTCCCCGAATCATACAAAAAAAGAAAATATTAAAAATTAGCCCCGCATAACGCATCGCCCAAAAAAAAACCCCCCGAAACGTAAAAAAAAATATTCGGGAAAAAATTAGCCCCGCCGCAACGCGCGGGTTCATTTGCTTGTTCTTACATAGTACTATAACTTAAGAATAATTAATACACAGCTTGTTAATTAGATGCATTGCCATTAGAATATTCAAGGGCTGAAATAGAGTTTCTATAAGATTAAGGGTATTGCTTAGAAAATACAGTAAGTATAAATCAAATCCTTATTGAATCTGATGACCAAAACACTCTAAAAGGTACCCAATTTAATAAGTGGACTATTCAAAGTAGTTGATTATATCATTTCACCAACTTGTGTGTTACATTGTTATTCCTTAAAAAGTAGAAAGTTTTGTTTATCATCAACTAGCCATTATATCATTTCACCAAAATGTAGTTTTATGTCAATAAAAAAAGATGCGAATATTGTTTGAAAATATGCAATCGTGTTTCTCTTTGTGTGTATCACATACACAACCGAACCAAACTTGTCAATTTGGCACTAATTATGAATGCAACATAATCCTTTTTTTGACATATTTTATAAGCTCATAAATATTCAATTTGGCACTAATTATCAATGTGAGAAACTATTGGATAGTATAATCCCTATAAGAGCATTAGGTATGGTGGCATATCAAAAAACTATTTTTGGTGCCACTTTAGCGCCGACTCAGCATCCCCACTTTTAACACTCACACATCAAAATACCTTCTCACTCATAAGACTCATTTCACATGTCATTCGGGCCCACCATACCCAATTAAAACACAATACACACACAAAACCCATTTAAAAACAAAATACAAAAGTTAGATTTGGTGTCCGCAAGTTACTTGACGTTGGACTTCGCGAAAAGAGGGGGGATGCGTTTGGCGGCGTCAAGTGTCTAGCCACGTCAGATTTGGCATGAAGATCTGACACTATACCCTATCCTCTAAGGCCAAATGTCTAACTCTTTACATTCTGGAGGGGGCACAAGGGGCATGTTGCCCCCCTAGCGAAAAAATTGTAGCTTACAATTTCTAAATATTGGCTTTTTTTTAATTTGGCATACCCTATACGAACTAAATTTGTAGTATAGTTTTTAAATTTTATTAAAGTGTGTCCCCTCAAGCAAAAAATTTCTGGCTCCACCGCTGACGCCACATCACCTTACCACCACCTTTAAAGGCGTAGTGGTGAGCACCAAACCAAACACATATTATACAAACATGCCTCAGTACCTCACAATACACACAACAAACCAAAAATAAAATCCTTACATAGTCTACACCACCCAATCAACACAAAATTATCTTATGCATGTGACAGCAAAGAAATCATTAAGTACTGATACATGCATGCAACTAGATCAAACAAATTAAAAAAGTTGAAAACAAACTGACCTGCAAATCAAGTTCGGACCGGTTAAGCTTAAGTAGATACAAGATAGCAAAGAAATCATCAGTATCAAGATATCAAATACTATCCGTTGAGCTTCACCAGATAGTCCAGTTACAAACAACAGTGACGTCATCCATAACAATAGCATAATAATCTTCATTGTGGGAAAAAAACAATGATAGAGAAAGATGACGAAATGAGTAAGTTAATAGTGATGGTGGACCGGACCAAAATAGAATACGATCATTTTGTATTATATTATTACTAGCTTCAAGGCCCGCCCGTTGGGCGACGAGCTTTAAGATTTTGTTCAAAGAAACATTTGCATTTTGATAGTTGTTCGATATTGTTTTTTGTTGTTCCAAGTATTGCATATCATTTGGATAACTTGGTCTGTTTTATGTTATCATCTAGAACACATAGTTGTTTCAATGTTGATAGAATGCTGACAAATAAATGTAATTAGCATGAGAGTTTATAAGATAATATTATGAAACATTGATGTAACAAAACAAAAAAAATGTAGTTCCATATCAATAATCCACAAAGAAGTAAAACCAAATCAAGAACCATAGATAAGTAAGTTTTTAAGCACAAGCTGCTCGTCATTGGCATCTTGATCAGTGAGAGTCCGCTCAAAAGTCTTAAATCATTGAGCAACTTGTCCCTTTTTGTGATTGAACTTCATCCTCGTTGATTCCTTTATACTTTGTATAAATTTACAACATCTATCAACTAACGGTATTTACTTTCATTTCACTTAAAGTTGACTCGTCTTTTGCCCATCCAGCACCGCCATACTATAGGTGAAGTTCTCTAAATCAAGTTTTTTGATCTTGTACTTGACACTTGGGAACATTTCGTCCTCTAAATTATCAAAAAAGAGGATGTATGAATTAGTAAATGACTGAAAATGAGAATTTGAAGTATACATACAACTCAACATGTATTTACCGATTTAGAAAGTTAACAAAAAAAATAATACAAACACTACGACGACTATTATTTTAAACACATTTTTCTTCGCGCTTTTAGAAAGTACATAGATTTTAACCAGTTCGTTCACATATGTATGTGTACACTATTCATACATTTATATGCGTAAAAAACATAACTATATACTAATACACACTTAGAAGTGTGCATAAAATATTTAGAATGTTACGGTAGCTCATGAGCTTGATGGTTCCAACACCTTCGTCAACTTGTAGGTGTAAACCGTGTTTATTGAATGAGTATAATGAGTACAATACAATGTATATATATACTACACATTGGGTCTAATCATGAGCACAAGCATTTGGGCCATACAAACACGTCTGCTAACACAATGATCGTAATGCTCGTCAAACTTTGGAATTGCCGGTTGCACAAATCTTTCCTCGATTGACATCTTCACGCTTGAAGGTTGCTACTTCTTTCTTCTTACAAACTAGAAGACTGTTGCTTCTATGTTTTTCGATCAAATCCCGGAGGGGGCTCTGATACCATATGTTAAATGGTAAAAGATAAATGGAATTTAGGAGGAATTGATGATTATATTTAGCTGCTAATATGGCTATATATAGCCTTACAGAAAACAAATGCAAACGACTAAAAAGGGAATCACTTTCAACTAATCCCTTGGAATTAGGGATCCTAAGTAACCAACAGGACAAACTCAACTTAGACTTATTCAACAATAAAATAAAGACTACTTCAAACAAACAATAATGTTTTTCATTCTCAAGAAAACAAGGGGTTACAAAGAAAATAAGGAAAACAAATAAAAGATGTTTTGTAGTTTCCCTTGTTAAGTTGAGAAATGCATGTTTTGTGTTTTGTAGAAAATTTTATTGGAAAACAATGATTTGAACGCGGTCTCTGTTTTCCTTGTTTTCCACAAAACAATTTGTGGAAACAAAGGTGTTTTCCCCCCAACTAAACGCACCTTAAGTTTTTTCACGGTTTGGTAAACAATAAGTTCTCTAGATCTAGAATAAACATGATATATACGCTATATATATATATATATATATATAGTAGGGATCTAGTGAGAAGATTAATAAAAATAAGAAGGATAAGAAGAGATTTATACCATTAGATCAAAATATCAATGGCTAGAAATGAGGGATGGCAAATTTGTAAATAACATAAACTTTTTTCAAAGGCATAAGGGTGTAAAGGTAAATTTTACTTATTCCATGTTCCTATCCCATCGTAATATATTTTCCAATCTGTTCACGTATATTGCATTGATGAAAAACAATTTTAATATTTCATTCCACCATACCGACAAATCATGCATACATGAATCTCATAAGTCACGATTTTAATAATGAAGCATGATTCTTTTTTTACAATGATATTACGTATGATCATAAATTATATTATGTAAATTTGTTCCGTAGAGTCCATATTACATTCATGACTGGATGATTGAACAAAGAATTGAATCACTTTAAAAAAAATTGACATCAATTAGATGCACGTAATGCTAGATGCATGGACAATCGATAAATTTTAATTAGATGTATGGCTAGATGTTTGACATCAATTAGATGCACGTGAGGTTAGATGCATGGCTTATCTATTTCATTTAACATTAGGTTTTTTTTTGGGAACACTAAAGAGATGCATCGTGCATGAACAATCGATAAATTTTATTTAAATGCATTGCTGGATGTTTGACATCATTTAGATGCATGTATTCTTAGATGCATGTCTTATCTATTTCATTTAACATTAGCTTTACACTAATTAATTATTGTTAGATATTGATGTAAATATTTTCCTAAAGGATTTTATATGCATCTTCGATATGCACCATGCACCTTATATATTATATGCATTTGTTTTAATCATCAACAAATAATAGATGAGTAGTGGTAATGTCTATGGATGTTAGATGCATGATGGCTTGTAACAGAAAGACGAAAGGAACGTGGCTGCTTAAATAGTTTTTTAATTTAATTTTGTTCAAGTCAGTTACAAAAGTGCAACGTCAAATTAGGGAGTAACAATAGAAATTAAAAACTGCCAACTATTCTTAATTTGACAAAAAAATCCCTCATCATCACCATTTTAAATTGATTGGTCCATATTACATCTTATTTTTCTCATTCTAATATTACTTCTCATTTGATCCTTACTATATATATATATATATACAGGGAAGGGATCAAGTAAGAAGAAAAAATATAATGAGATGAGTAGACGGGATTTCTTGACCCACATTTTAATAGAATGAGAATTTTTTATGGGAGATAAGATGCATGCATTTTTATAGGTGCATCTGAAATGTGTGGTTGTGATTTCTTCTTATCATTCTCATTATAAGTTTTCTTCTCATTTGATCCTTACTCTATATATATATATATATATATATATATATATATATATATATATACATATATACATATATATATATATATATATAGTGGCATTTTCTTTGCAGAACCACTTTTTTGTACAGAACCTACAGAACCAGCATTTTTACTCTTAATAATGCATGATGTACATGATATCAATGCAAGATGTCAATTTTGTAAATATTCACTACTTATTTTAGAAAAAAAATTAAATTAAGGGCAATTCTGGTATTTTAGTCTCCATAAAAATAGATCAATAAAAATAAAATCAGTTACACACATAAAAAGAATTACGAAGTATATCATATTTCTCTCACTTCCAACCTCAAACATCTCTCTCAAACTTAACCCTAATAAAAAAATCACTAAGACAACCATCATAAATCCTCTTTTTTTTTCTACCGGCCGCCATAAATGATTTACTTTTTTCTTACAAATATAGGCACCCTCAAAGATCTGTAAGCGGTGACTCGTTACCAGATTCCACATGTAATCGGAGATCTGTAAAAGTTGTATTTTTGGGTAAATTAAACAAGAAAACAAAGAAGAAGAAGTAAAGTTACAAAATTGATTATCAATGGTGACAAGGAGTGAACAACACGTGCCGAATGGTGAAAGTGAGGATGAATATAGATATGAAAAGTCATCCTTTTTTATCTCTCTATTCGAGACCACCTATATGCATCTCTCTTTCTAATAATACCCTTTGTTTTTCTCTCTTATTTAGATCCAAAAATGTTTGTGGCTGTGTCGAAACTCGAGGCTTAGACAACACCCCAAGTTCGTTTTGGGCTTTGCACATTGATCACAACAAAATTGAAAAACGGTGAGTCGATATACTTTTTATAGCTCAATGTTGATTTTTTACTGTAAACACCAGTTAAAATTGCATTTTTTTAATTTTCTTTTTGAATTTTTTTAATAAAAAATGTTATTTAGCTCCTAAATTTTAGGAATTTATTTATTTTAATTATTTTTAGAAATATTTTTTTAACATGGATGCTTTCTAAATGTAAGGTGCATATGTGTTTCTTTTAGAAAATGTAAATTTACATGTGTTTTTAATCTTCAATTGCTTAAACTTCTAATGCATGTTGCTCACAAATATTTTACAAAGGGCATGTAATGGCAAACACATGTATTTTACATGTATCGTAGCTTTTCAAAAAAAAAAATTACATGTATCGTATACAATTTAAAACAACTACATTATACACAAAAATTAAAAATATCTATACACAATTCAAATGGAAATTTCTAAAAGTAAAGAATAATGAAAGTTTCGTTGATGTATAGACGCGTCTACTGATCTTTGACAGAACTAAATTTGGTGCTGCGGTATGTGCGCATGTATTTTCCCTCGTTAGACACTCTTGATTTCTTTGTATGCATATGTGCATCTAAGTTCATCCATATGCCCTTATAAATACGAAGAAACAATTTCAACCAACACCATGTCTAGTCGCAAGGTGATATCCATGATCCTAATTCCACAACATAAGTCAATAAAAAAGATGTAGATATAATAAGGCTTTGATATAAAACACATATGCACACCCCTTTCACTTATTTACACAAGCCATAAAACACATATGCACACCATTTTCATTTATTTTTACAAGTCATAAAACATATACGCACACCTCTTCAATTTGTTTATAAAAGTCAAAAACACATATGCGTACCCCTTTCATTTACTTATACATGTACATGCCATGAAACACATATCGCACGCCTCAATAAAATTATGACGTGATAAAGAACTAGAAAACGAGAATTAGCTAGTATCTTTAATGTGTGTTTATGCTCCTGGGCCACAAGCATACACATGGCGTGACACATTTGACTTTTCTTTACCCACCCTCATCCATTACATTATAATTGAAAAAAGATTTCAAAGAAATTTATAAAACCATAATCAAAACTGGTAACAGTCTAACAAAATTCAAAACTGATAACAATCTAAACAAGAAACTACCTAAGATTACACAATGTGTTTCATATAGTGGTTAGAATCAACAATAGTGAACATTAACACATGGCCCAACAAATCGATTAGAAGCAAATATAATAATAAATATTTGGTAATAAATTATAAGCAGTTTCAGTTTCTTGTATCCGCGCATTGATATTTATATTTTTGTACTTCTACACTAAATGTGTTAATTAACTACGAGAGTTCTAGAGTTAATATAAGATTTTCCTTTTGAAAAGGTAGGTAAGTTTTATCATAAATTTTTGGACAGTTATAATTAAACTTAGTTCAAATCCATACACAAGAGATAACATATATTCAACTAAAACAATGAGAAATAACGGTAACACGTTGCTTCCTTGCATAACATGAAAATTTCAATACGGAAAGTGTCAATACTTACTAGCAGATTAAATATCAATATAGAAGATTTAATACAAGGAACAAGCTAAGTAGAAACTTACATTATTAGCGACCCGAATTCAACAATAAAACCCCGTTATAATTCCAAATCGATTACGCTTTTTACGTTGCCAATTGAGAAAACCTTCAATGAAATCAATCGAGAAAACCCTCAATGTTCATGATCATCTGGTCTATGTTTATACCGAAGATCCTAATGGATGAATGAGATCTTGTACATGTTTGTTGAAACCCATCACACGGCCTCATTTACCGATACAAATTTATGAGCATATGGTTAATTGGGATTAACAAAAACATATAGAATCGATGCGGATGGTGATCTGAAAATTATTTTGCGAAAGATTAATTGATGTTGGAGGTTAGGTTACCTGAGACTTTGGGAGTATATATTATAGATAAAAAAATGAATCAACTCTCAGATCCTTTATTTTAGTGGACAGTTATTGTGGGAGTTATGTAAAATTCCTATACTGCCCATCACTCATTTACAAAAACTTTCCTTATCTTTCTTCTAATGACACGAATGACACAAATCATCTCATCCATTGATATAATAATATATTGGTTAAGATTGGTTCTCGTAGTTCTGTACATTTATTTGGTTCTGAAAAGAACCTCTCACTATATATATATATATATATATATATATATAGTGTGAGGTTCTTTTCAGAACCAATTAAATGTCGAGAACTGCGAGAACCAATCTACACCGTTAAATATTTGATCAATGGATATAAGTAAAGGTGGCATAATTGTAAATAAATGATAAACAAGGGAACATGATGGAAGGACTGCAAGGGTAAGAAAGTAAACTTACATTCATTCCTAAATAAACCGTCCCTTTTTTATTGGATCTAAAAAATCAGTTAAATACAAATCACGCATCTCTTCTCATATTCCTTTACATCTCAACCCTAAACCACTTTAAATTCATCATGCCTCCATCCTTAAAATAAAACCACGATCATGTGTTAATGAAGCTGATGATCTATCAATCGTAAATTATGTTTATATATTCATACAAGAACTAAGAAGCCATGGATCCATTGTTAATACATTGATGTTGCAGGTACGTTAGTTTGATTTTCAAATAATAAAATTTATGTATTATGTTTCAATCGTAGGAGACGTTTAATGAAACAAAAATACTATATTTGAATCATTAAATCATCGAGCGAGATTTGCGATAGTGGGGCTATTTTTTATGCTAAATAATATGTTATTGCCGTATGTTAATATTAATGTAAATAATTTTGTGACTACTTTTGATGCACACGTATATGGTTTGTATGAATGTGCATCACTAATTAGTATTTTATTTAAAATTGTGATGTGGGTTGGTTTGTATGAATGTTCATCACTAATTGTATTAATGCACACGTATCTGGTTTGCATGAATGTGCATCACGTTTTGTGTTCAAATATGAATGTTATGATTTCTTGTTTCGTAGTGTTGTGTTTCAAATATAAATGTTATGATTTCTTGTTTCGTAGTGTTGTGTTTCGAATAAATTTTATGAATAAAATTGTTTTGATTTCATATTTCGTGGTCTGGTGTTTGGAATAAAAATTTTGAACGTTAAATCATACATTCTAATATTTGATTGATAAAGTACCTGCTCGTTTTTTATTAAATTAGCATAAGATAAATGATAATGCTAAAATATGATTTTGATTCATAACTTGTATGCATAAGCATCATTGTTGATATTTCAAGACCGATCCTTTGATAATTTTATTTGTTGAGTCTTCATTGGTCACTAGTTTATATCTTCACTATTTCCTAACATATTATCTACAAAATCAAGTTCTATTTCATGATCTAAAAAACTGTTTACTATATTGCTTCATAAAGTAATTGATCCTTAAGCTATTATAGTAATGGTATTAGTGGGATGGTAATGCTTGGGTTACGTATAATTTAATAAAGATTTATGGCTTAGCTAAATTTAAACAAGATATGAATTTACTGAGAAGCTTTTTGTTGCACATATGTTCTAAACTATACATATATATTTTTTGATCATGCATATATGTTTGCTAGTTGTTTATGATAAAAGATAACAATTGTTTACATTTGAGGTGTTCAACGTGTTCTGCACATGTGTTTTGTACGTACTATCTAGCAAGAAGATAGTTATGATAAAGATGTAAAGAGTAAAGACACGAGTACATGTAGAAGATACAAGTGCACATGAACTAACTTGAGTACGTTGTATATAAGGGCATATGGATGAACTTATATGCACATTTATTTTTAACTCGAGTATGATGAGCAATATGAAGAATGCACATGTATTTTATGCACATGAACTAACTCGAGTACGTTATATATGTGACACTACTTATTATGATAAATTTGTTTGCATCATTTGATATAAGAAAAGGTTGTTCATATGTGTTTTGTTTGTTGTTATGTTTAAGTAATTCGTTTATTAGTTGCTTGTGTTACAGGTACGAGTATGATGAGCAATATGAAGAGTCCACGTGTGTTTTGTACAAGGGCATATGGATGAACTCAAATACACATATACATACCAAGAAATCGAGAATCGCTAATGAGGGAAAATACATATGCATATACGGCAACACTATTTTGGTTATGTTAAATATTAGTAGACATGTCTAAACTTTCATTTGTTAGTTACTTTTAGAAATTTTATTTGAATTGTATATCACATGATTTTAGATTTTATGTAAAATATTTATGTTTGTACATGTAAAATATTTATGTTTGTCATTCTATGCACTTGTGTAAATATTTATGACCAAAAACATTATAGGTTTAAGCATTTGAACACTAAAAACATATATAAAATTATATTATTTGAAAAAACACATATGCACTTTAGTTTTTTAAAACTAAACATGCTGGAAAAAAAATATTTACAAAAAATTCCTAAAATTTAAGATCTAAAAACCTTTTTTATTAAAAAAAATTCAAAAACAATTTTAAATGTAATTTTACCTATATGCCCTTTTGAATTAAATTAAAAAGATAAATATAACAAAAAATCTGATTGGTTGATAGTGGTTCTCGCAGTTCTGTACATTTATTTGGTTCTGAAAAGAACCTCACCCTATATATAATAAAATTTAAAAAATAATAATATAAAAATGGTAGAACGGGGCATTTCAAAACTAATAATTTCTCAATCCCCTTAGATGAACACTTAGCTACTTTTCAAGGTAATTAGTCTAGGGGGTTAAAAATTTTGGTTTCCTAAACGAGTATTTATATCATTGCGTGAGGACACGACAATAGCGTAGTATAGGGGATTTTGATATGTGTTTAATCACATATCACTTTTCTTTATATATACGAGCTTAAATGACCAAAAACAAATAGAAAATACATTGTATATGTCTGTTTTGTTAAGTGTGTTGTGCAAGTAACGAATATATCAAAAATGGACAAAAATAAAGCCAAAAAGGACAAAATCGAGCACGAGTTTGGAAGAGCGTGAGAAAATGAAGCCGAGAGCGTATTCATCTTTGATGGGCTAGCCCGTACCCGTTTTGTGGGCCGGGTCGACCCATAAAAACTTGTATTATACAAGCCTTTTTCCAAAATATAAGCCTTAGTCCAAAATTCCAAATCCAATCCAAAAATTGTCTAAACCGGCCAAAGAAATAAACCTAAGCCTAATACAGGATCCAAGTCAATCTTATTAAGTCATGGTCAAAATCACTATCCACTCTCTTCTCCCGTTTGTTCTCACTACAAAAGGTAAACAATGGTTTAATCCACTCCCTCCACACACGAATCCCTTCTAGAAGATCTATGTGTCAAGTCTTATATCATTTTCTGACACCTTGGCAATCCCAAGGTGTCCCATTGGCTGAATGGACGTGGAGGATGATCTAAGGGCTCAGATGGACGATTTGGAGTTTGTTATCAATCAAGGGTGTGGATTGGAAGATGAATGACGCTCCTCTTCTCCTAGAAGCTTCTCTCCTCAGCTATAAATACCCCAAGGAATTCACACAGTAGATATCTAGTTGTTAGTGTAGTTTTTAGCTTAAATTCCAGCTTATTGTATTTTCATTAATGTAATTTTGTTTTCAAAGCTTGTAATCTCTTTTCAATTAATAAAAGTTCAGTTTCATTTTAAATTTCGTATCGAATTATTGTTTTACTTTTATGCAAATATGGTTTAAATGTATTTAGAAATAACCTAATAAGCTCAATAAGCTCTTTGTTACCTCATATGCTAGTTCTTATTCTGTTAAGCTCTCTTAAAGCTTACCTGAATAAGCTAATCACCTAAATCACCTCAAAATAAGTATAAACATAAGCATGAATGATAAGCCAATAATGGAAGGGCTTATAGGACTTTACCAGCTTATGTAAATAAGTTGGAGCTTGTAGATTAAGCTCTTAAGAGCAGTTAAAGTCCTTGTTTTGAGCAAAGGACAAGGTATGTTACTTTTTTCATTTTAGCTTAATTTCTGTTTTAGCTTATTAATCTGCTTAATCTTTGCTAATTGTTGCTTAAATGTGCTTATTATGCTTAATAGTAGCTTAGTATTCCTAGTTTGTAGCTTAAAATTAGTTTGATTAGGGTTTTAGAGTAAACTATCCATTTTTGAGTCTAAACTGCTTATAAGCTTAGCTTAACGTTTAGTGCTTATTTCTGTAATGTAATTGCTTATTTGCACTTAATACTCATAGATCTTCATCTGTTTTCAACATTTGAGGCTTATTAGGGTCTGTTTTAGCTTAAAAGTGGATTTTCTAGATTTAAAGGGGTGTTTGGGTTAAGTAGACTTATCATAGTAAAGTTAAGTATAGTATGTTTTTGGTTATCATACTGGTTTTCATAAGCTCTTATTAAATCTAAATGCTAGTTTTCATAAGCTTAAAATAAGTTTAGTTAAGTTTTGAAGTCTGTTTAATCAAGAACTCAAGTCTGCTTTTCCAAAGGTTCTTTAAAATGCTTATTTGATGAACTTCTTGAGTTGTGGTTTTTATGTTAGAAATTTGTTGAATATGCATCAATATTCAATTGTTTTAGGTTAGTAGTTTTTGGAAAAGTCTATTGAGTATTTTAGAACAAAAATCAGTCAAGTAGTGCTTGTTCATGGCCTATTCTTAAAAGTCTAAGGTTGCAGATCAATTGAGGTCTTATTCTAGCTAATCTTAGTTTAATTTTTATTAAAATAAGCTCATTAAAGTTTGTTTTCAATCTGTCTCTAGATTTTAGTTTGTCAAAATGGCTTATGAGTCTTAAAATTTAGAATCAAGTAGTCATTTCATCTTCAAAAAGTCCAAAAACAAGTATGTCAAACTGGCCATTTCACTTGTCTTATCTAGTTTATTTACTTAACTGATTTGCTTAAGTCTAGCTTATTATTGTCATAAGAGTCTAGAATTTAATATGTTTTCAAATTTTAGCTTAATCTTAATGCTTATTAGATCAAAATTTAGGCTGCAAATTGTTGTCAAAGGTCTTTAAATCCTATTTTTAAGTCAAACTGTCTCAATGCTTTTAGTTGATTTTTAGCTTATTTAATTTGCTTATTTTTAGTTTTTAGTGCTTATTGAGTCTAGGTTTAAGTCTGTTTCTAGCTTATTGGTTTATTTTTAGTGCTTATTAAGTTCAATTTACTTAACTAAATCAAATAGTCTTAACTTTCCAAACTGACACTTTTGATAATCCTTTTTTCTAGCTTATTAATAAGTTTTGGCCTTAAGCCCTTAATTAAAGTTGCTTATTTTAGCTTTTTCAAAAAGAAAAATAAAAAAATGTTTTATAACAAGGGACAGTCACAGGACTCGAACCTGTGACCTCATCTTCAACACACACATGCTCTACCAACTGCCCTTGGGACTTTTTCAGTTATACGTTTGTTTCATTTATTTCTTATATGCAAGTTTAGTTTTTAGCTTATTTTGCTTATTGAATTTTAGCAGCTTATTGGAAGTCGTTTTTTGAATTGTTTTTCTTTGTAAACCTCAAAAATAGTATCTAGTATTTTTAGAAATTTTTATAAAATTTTAGGATTAAGTTTAATATTTTTAGTTTAATTTTTAGTCTCGGTTAGTTATAAAAATTAATTTTTTATAAAATTTTAGGATTAAGTTTAATATTTTTAGTTATAAAAATTGTTTTATTAGTTTTAAAAATTTTAAAAAACTCAAAGAAATAATTTCTGTTTTTTAAAAATTAGTTTATGCATTTTAGTTTTAGAAATTTGCATTTTGAGTTTTAAGAGTTTTATTTTGTCATTTTTAGTTAATTAGTTAGTTAATATTAGTTACATTTTTATTGTTTTTAATGTTGTTAGAATTTTAAATTACCTTTATTCCTATATTAGCGTGCCTTTATGTGCTTTCCCTTTGCATTATTAGAAATTATAATCCAAAACTCCAAGATTTGATATCAAAAAGCCCCCGATCGACACAAGACCGAAACACAAAGATTTATAGCCCCCATTCACATCTTCGTTCTGGTTAAAACGACTCCGCAGGAACCGATTTGAACTATTAATTCTTTCTTCTAAGGATAAATTTCTCTCATCAATACTTTCTCAGAAACAATACTTTACTTGTGTGCGAGAGAGCTTCTAGTACTACTTTCCTCTACAAGAGTAATTTGCCCATCACTTACTTATCTCTCTATCGATATATATAGTAATATAATATAATATAAATACCATATAACACATATAATATATAATATCATAACACCACACACTATAGAATACCGCGAAAAATCACGACCTTCGTAGCGAGACCACTATAAACTTGGTGTTGTGGTTATAGTATACGTATCTCTTCTGCTTTTCCCTTATCTCTTTAATATAAGTTGTTTTGAATATCTTTGTAATTGTTTATATTGTGGATTGTCGATTAGAAAAGATATATTGATTGACTTCATATTGGTTAGTTGATGCAGAATTAACATACAAAACGAGAATCTAATTAACTTATTGAAGCAAACTTAATAACACCGCCAATCTTATAAGCGCTGCTATAGTCTATCACCTCCGACCGCCCCTTCTAGTTGATTTCCAACAATTGGTAATCAAAGAGTCAAGGTGTCACTCTCCCAAGATATTTTAAAATATATGTATTTAAAAGAGCTTGATTCGATCTTTGAGGATTCCGACAAATATCTATAAGGACAATCTGATGCAAAAGAACTACCACTACACACTCAAAGCGATAGTTTTACAATTTATTCGGAAAAATTAGATTCAAAACCTATGTAAAACCAAAAAGATCTTAGCATCTTGTGGTATGCTCTTATTCTACACTTACGTTGATTCTTTCACCCCATGGTAAACACACCAAAAACAAAACAAGATGAGGTTGTCCCTTTGAAAATCCAAAGTGGATGACACTATTAGAAAAGAACTTTCGAAAAATATACGAAGCTAAAATGGTTATTATTACAATGCTTTGCCGTAAACGATAAAAGCAAATAAATAAGCGAAAACGCAATTTCACAAGCGTGCCTAATTACTAACAAACGTGAAAATTTAAAAACTATTGTTAATCATCAGCTCATAAAAGGTAATAAAGCCAAGATCAAAGATAACAAGCATTTATCTTATACACATACCCTCAAAAAACAAAGACGCATTAACCGGAATACCAGCTCGGAGTGATGAGCTACACACACTTTACCTAGCATAAAGTACACAGTTACAGAACAACGACACTTAATTAAACGCTTTAGCGTTTAAATTACGTTTTTCACGTTTTTTGACCTAATGGAACCCGGGAAACTCGAAATCTTTTCGTGTAAACTTTAGTTATTGTCTATCTCATATTGATAAGTCAAAATTTTCGTCCAACCCTCCCCCTCTTATAAATATGGACGCCTAAACCAAACCAAATGCGCCTTGAAATTAAATCAAAGGCATCTTTTTTTGAAAGTCTCATACACGTGTATGAAAGTGACACATGAGGGAGTCCATTTCATGCACACTTACCATGATAACCTCTCCATGAGACCTCTTACACTTATGTAAGAGTTTGACTTGGACATTTGACCAACTTATGCATACAATTCAAATCAAGACTTTAAAATTCGCAAGCCATGGTCCTTGTGGCCTTATTCTAGCTTAACCACACACACACCTTTGGTGTGTATTGGTCACATGTACACTAGTATACACTCCCTAAACCCTAATATATTCCTATAAATACTAGCACATCTCATAACTTAAGGTTTCACTTCATTTCATAGCCTCATAAAAATTTCACATCTCTCGTTCCCCTCTCTTCTAACTCACGACATCAAACACCCCTTTTAGGGTTTCCATATCTTTGATTTCTTGCATAATCCAAGCATTCTAGGTTCATTTCTAAGAACATCTAATGTGTTTTGAAGTATTGGTTCTTTGATTTAAAAGTTTTTCTTCAAGATCTATGGTACGTGTGTAAGCACTAGTCAAATTTATATATGTATAGTATAAATCCCGTGACAATTCTTTCCAAATTACTTCTCAAACAAGAGAACATAAAAGGGTAAAATCTCACTTAAGAAAACACAATACGTATATTTTTAACCGGGAAGTATTTTCTTCTCGGGTCGTATCCCAACGAAGTCGTGAATTGAAATTCGGGAATAATTCGGATTCGAGTCAAGAATGGATAAAGGATTTTTGAATTTTGAATTACACTACGAATATAATAGCACAATTAAACTATAAAAACGATTAAAGAATTAAAAACGGTTAACTAATACGAAAAATTAACAAACGTGAATTAAAAATGCGAGCTAAAACTAGAATTTAAAATCTAAAGCACTAATACTAACAAACTTTATACCTAAAAATCACAAAATTAAAAAGAAAATTTTAGGAAAAAGAATTAGAATTTTTTAGCTATTTTTGTATTTTCTATGAATTTCTAAAGAAAAAGAAATTACTAAAAACCTATTTTAATTTCTAGAAAATACAAATTTTATTGGAAAAATAAAGAAAAATGATATTTAACTACTAAAAAGGTGCAGAAAACTAATGGTATGAAAATGCCCAATTTTTACTAATCAATTGAAACCTAATTTTGCTTATTAAAACATAAACCCTAATTTTATTAAACCTAATATTAAGAATATTAATACTATTTTATTTAACCTAAAAGAACAGGGTAGAAAGTGCAAAAGATGAAAGTAAGGGGTAGGCGGGGAAAGTAACAGATATTTACACTATAGTGAAAACAGAACACCCTTAACTATTGAGAAAGATACCAAACAGACCCTACGACTTAAACAAAATTTAGCTTATTACAAAAGTGAAAATTAGCAAAAACTCAAAACAGAAAAGTTGGACCTGAGCTTTTCTACTACAACTTTAATAAAAGCACTTTGACATTTTAACTACTGAATAAGCAAGAAATTTAGCTTTTTAACCTGTGCTACAGTAACTATGGTGTTTCTTTGAAATTTTAACTTTTCTAAACTTTGGCTAATTTCTAGCTTAATACTAAATGAAAGTAAAAACCAAAAGAAACTACAGGAAGCTTATGATGTGTACTAAAGATCTCTAAAAAGAAATAAGCCAAAAGAAAACTAGAATAACAAGAAATTTGCTCTTAAAAAGTGAAGGTTCAGGCTTGATTACTGTTCTTAAGCAATTCCTAATAAGCTAAATAGCTCAAATCTAAATCCTAGAAACTGGAAATTTGAAAATAAGCACTACTATGAATATAAAAGAAACCTAGATAAAAGGAATTTGGAATAAACAACTAGAAAATAGAAATTTAATCTAGAACATTTAATCAGCTAAAATAAGATTTTTCCTAGAAAAGCTAATCTTGACAGCTAATTAAATCTATCCTAATAAGCAATAAAGAGAACTTTTTAGCTAAAAGGCAAGATCTACATTCAAACTAACTAAGCTTAAAAGCTCAGATTCTAACTACTAATAATTAATGCTTAAAAGTGAATTCAAAAGAGTCCTTGAAATCTCAGCTGCTGCTAATACAACTTTTGCAGGAAAATTAAGGCTAGTCTAAAGCTTAGAAATGAAAATTAAAAGATGATCTATATAAAGCTAATATATGTTTCTAAGCCTACATTAACCATAATTGAACTCTAAATCCCTGTGAATTACTTTACTCTAAAACTACTTAGCACTTAAAACTGTCTTGGTGCTAGAACACTATTTTTAAACTATAAAATCTTTAAAAATGCAAATTGACTTCTGAAACCTTTAGAAATCTTGTGTCTTATGATAGTCTCAACTAAAGAAATGAATTAACCTAATGGTCATTGACTTTTAAAGTCAAAATAGTGTAATGCCAAACACTACTTAAACTTTTGAAACATTTCTTAACAGCTTTTAAAATCTATTTTCAAACTAAATGACTAAAAACCTTTTATCTACTCTATCTATAACTAGTCTAGTTGAGCTATTTAAGCACTAAAATTCCTAGCTTATTAAAAGAAATAAGCTAGTTTATCAGCTAGCTTTTTCTACTCTTATGACAGAATTAAAAGCAAAATGAAAATTAAACAGGTTTTAACTAATGAAAACTTAAGACAGATAGAAAATAATCCTAAACAAACATGTTTGAAAAGAAATGAACAAGAGTGAATAGCAATAAGCAAATGATATAAGCTGAAATGAAGCTGAGATGAAAATTAAATAATGAACACCTTGATTTATGTAGTCTCTGAACTCTAGGTCACTCTTGTTGAGTGAGTGACCTTAAAACAAAATCCGAATGGCTACCTTAGCCTCTAAAACCTGAGCTTAAGCTCAATAAGCTGAAATGAGCTTATTACTCCTCTTTGCTTCCAAATTTGAATCAAATTGAATTTAAATGGACATTATTGAATTAAAATAGACAAAATCAATATTTAGAAGGTTTTTAACAACTTTTGAACAACTTGAGAACTTAAGAAAACTCAATAAGCTATATTGAGCTTATTTCAAGCTTATTATGTAAAACTAGCTTATTACTTGAAAACTTACACTCAAACACAATTCAACTAGCTTTATTACTTTTAGAAGAAGAGTACAAGATACAAAACAAGAAATACAATTGACTTGAAAGATTTAAAAGGCTTAATTCGAAAAGATGAACAGTACACGAAAAGAAAATTACAAAGGAAATTTAACTAACTCTCTAAAAAACTGTAACTCCCTCAAACTGAATTACAATCTCCTATTTATAGGAAAAGATGATGAGAAGATGAGAAACTCAATCATTCCTAGCCGTTGATCACTTTTAACTTGAATTTTAAGCCGTTGGATGTGATAGATGAGGTGTTCAGACCAATGGGAAGCTGCCACGTGAGCAAAATGATGTGGAAGTTGTAAATACGAGGTGGGGTGGAGTAGGGAGAAACGGGAAAGGGATTTGGGGAAAGTTGGGTTTGTTCGGGTTTTTTGGCGGGAAAAACGGTTATCAAGTGGTTAGGGGAAAATTATACCCGCGCTTGGTTTGAAAGTTTAGGGTAATTGCATAACTAGCCCCTCTGTTTCTTTTCCACAAGTGTAGTGTTAAAAATTAATTTGAATATTGTCATTCCTGGCCCTTGTAGTTTAGTAAACTAGAAATGGTTTTGATTTTGGGCTTTTATTGTTGGGCTTTTGTGATCTGAATGGTGTAGAAAGGCCCAAAGGGTATTTTAGTACTTTTGCATCCTCTTCAAAGGGTATAATGGTCATTTCACTTCAAACTTTGACTTTTTTTTCTTGTCTTTTCTCTACCACGGTCTTGATCCGGCTTTTGATATTGGCTTCAAATCTCTCTCTTGTACTTGTCTCTTCATTTCTTGTCGGTTTTGGTCGTTTTTGCTCTTTTTGACTTTAATATCCTTTTCTACACATTGAGACACAAAAGCACACATATTTCCATCTTTTGGCATATTTTTTTGCTTTTATTGGCGAAATCCTGGGTATTTTATGTATACAATTTAACACTTATCAAGCACTATTTAAATGTATTTAGTGTAAATCATAAACCAAAGGAGTATAAAGAACCTAGACGACACTTAGAATCGAAATAACTCCCATTATATTTTTCATCTCTCTAGTTTCTCTCTCTAAAGAAGCACAATACACCATCTCACTCTCCTATTGAAAACCACCCAATCCCGCTGCCTACCAACTCATAAGAACTTTTGCCGCCAAGCCAGCCATTTAGAACATTTTCTGCCCACGCCAAACCTTTGTCCAACATCAGGCCCATCACAACGACCGATATTTCTGTATTAATTCAGGTGGGTTTGGCTGGTTGTTTTAAGTAGGTGGTGTTGGCCGGTGCTTTTTTGTATTTGTGGTATTTACGAAGACTGTACATATACTAACTCTCTATATCTCTCTCCTATGCGTCAAAAGCGTGGGTACAAGTAGAGAGGCGGGTCATGGTGGGGAAGGGGAGCATGGTTCTTTTTGGGTCTTAGCCGGATCTTGGTATGCAGTTTTAGCCTTAAACCGTTGTAGTGAAAATGTGTGGCGAAAGGCTTTCTTTGGTTTGTGTTAGATCTAATTCCTTGTAAAACTTTGGACTTAAAGATTGTTTCATGTCGTGATGAAAATCATATGTTATGATGGGAGATGGAAGTATATATAATTACGGCGTGTAAAATGAGTTTTCAAGGTTTATAAAGTTGCTTTTTATATTTTTGTTAGTTTTTGTATTTGTATGTTTTTTGTATTGTTTTGAACTTTTGTTAGTTGATGGGTTATCTCTACTTCTCTACTATCTTATAAAGGATTTAGGACATTCTTAAAATGGAAGTCTTAAAAAAATTAAGAACAAAAAAATATTTCTTTAAAATGAAATTAACAAACTATTAGTCAATATTGTATTATTGTTCATCCCAACTGAAAATTAAATTGTCTTCATGCACTTCATTTCGTAACAGACTTATTTTGTAACTGTCCCTTTAAGTTCATTCATGTGATCTATATGTAACGGTTCATTAAACATCATTTAAGTGTCAATAAGTATCTATTTTAAACGTCTAAACTATATTATATTGCATTTAGGACATTAAGCTAGATGATAAGATTTAAAATTAAGACATTTTAACTTGTTTATTAAAGAAAGTTTTAATAATATATGAATATAACGCATGGTCATAGTAACATTAACAGCCCATTCTATTCTGAAATGTTGAGGATAGCACACAAAAATGAAACGTTCCCATTAAAATAAAAGTTGTAATTTGTAACAGTTCATTCTCTTTAAAAAACACAAAAAACTACTTCTCTTTTTCTATTCATATAGCTCCTTCAAACAAAATGATTTTTTATGTATTAAAAAGCCCATTTAAACATTAGTAACCGTTGTATATTATTAATACAAATCCAACGCAAAACTCAATATGGATAAGCGAAGCAAGTAGCATCGAGATAGGGTAGCGGACGAGATACAACCTAAAAAACATACCACGACCCTCTTTTAAAAACTAGCAATAAAAGTCTGAAATTCAATGCTTTAATAAATCCTCAATAAAAACATTTGGGCATCACAAAAAATTTAAATTTTTATATAACCATGACTTAAACAAAAGATCATACGTTTCTCATTAACCTCTTTATGGCCTAAAAAATTTCCTCACACAATGCTTATTAGTAAAAAAACAAAAATTTTAAAAAAAAAAGTAAAAAAAAATAAATATATATTCCAACCCCTCATCAACCTAACACTATATAAAGTCAATACAAACCCAAATTTTTAAGTAACGCAAAACAAATCATAACAACAACTTAGATAAAAAAAATGATCATCAACATTCTTATTAAAAAAATACAATTAATATATCATATCATACAAAACAATAATTCATGACAAAACATACTTTATCGATTTTTTCTTTTTTAAAACATAATTAAATGAAATTTAATTAATCAATAAATATTCTTAAAATATCCTTCACTCAAAAATAAACTTAATATAACACATGATAAAAAATGATAATGCATAAATCATCTTATCTTTTTTTTTCTTTTTTAAAACACCACTAAATGAAATTTACATGACATTAAGCGGTTCATAGAAACCAATCTTTTATGTAGTTAGACTTTCTGACACCGTATTTTTTGACCATGCAATGGACCACTATTTACGACCACAACTTAACAATATAGACACCATCAGATGGCGCTAAAATCGCTACTCTCTATGTTTAAATGTTATTGTATATAATATTACACGTCCAAAACAACTACCAATAGTTGTGACCACCGTTTTCGTGTCGTCGTTGCTCCGTGATGCACGGGTTGTCTGCCATTTTTTTATGAAATAGTGTGACAATATTCGCTCCGACTATTCCGGATGGAAAGTCAACAAAACAAGCGGTAAATTATACCCACGAAATCAAAACAAAAATCACGGTAGCTCTTATCAAAAGAGGCAAAATACGTCAGAGACATATCCAAGAAAATATAAATCGCGTCATTTTTTTTAAACGAAAGACTTTAAACGAAAGATCAACCCAAATCTTAGTTTGGCGATCATTCCAACAAAACAAAACGCACACCATTACACAAAACCAAAACATACATCGCTAACCAAAATCAAAACATACGTCAACACTCGAAACCAAAATACTCATCGATATCCAAAAACCAAAACAAACATCGCCCTCCCGATCTCATTAAATAATGTACCACTGATAAGTGTAAAATACACATATCTATTTATACCTAAAATAACCCAATTAAACCCAAAACAACCCAAAAAAGGCAAAAATATGCTTGTATTTGTGTTTTGTGTGTGCAGGTATGGATAAGTCAAAAATCACAAGAAAACAGTCAAAAGCAAGCAAGCACGGACACGAGAATCAGAAGAGTACAAAGCCGAAGCCAAAGATCCAAAGCCTTAGCCAATTTTCATCTACAAGGGCCATTCTTGCAATTTCCGAAAGTCATTTATTACTTGAAAGAGAGAAAAGAAAGACAAGGACCAAATGTGTAAACCTTCCAAAGATCAACAGTTTTAACTGTCAAAAAAAGGAGCGGGAACTTCTTTTACTATTCATCGTCTTCTTCATTTCACCCCCATGGTAAAACAAGGGGCAAATCAAAATTAGAGGGTGCGTTGCCACGTAATCAAAGAAAGAAGCACAAATTGTGGTGGGATTTTGTGCTAATTTACTCACAAAACTAACACAAACGTCACATCAAAGAATGCCAGCCTGGCAATCCTCAGGTGTCCACAAAATGATCCAACGTCCCACAATATAGATCAAATGATTGAAGAAATGATTGGCCAGGATTAAAAGTTTGGTGAGCAAGGCTAGAGGTCCTAGAAGCTTCAGCTGGGCACTATAAAAAGACCTCACTTCTCACACACACAGAAT
>BQNB010082400.1:3349-29337 GCA_026074375.1 Tanacetum coccineum
TTTCAATAAACTCCAGGGACTCATATTGCCATTTCCCAAAGTCATTTTATACTTGAAATTGTATTAACCAAAGTGAGGGGCCAATTGTGCTAATATGTCAAAGTTTAAAACTGAATTAACTCGTGCAGTTATAAACTTGGCGCCAAGACCCAAACACTATTCATCATCGTCTCCAACTTTACCATGGTTAAATTAGAGGGCAAATCCAAATCAAAGGGTGCGTTAGTCAATTCAAGAGCTCCTTAACACAAATGAAGGGTCAAATCAGTCTTTATCAAGGGATTACTTAACCTCACTCAAGCTCTAGGCCACGTCAGCCATAGGAAAGCACACTTAGTGGTGGGATTTTGTGCTAAACTACTCACACAACTAGCACAATGACTCCCCATTGGAATGACACGCTGGCAATCCTCAAGTGTCCACAATTTGATCAAACGGATGAGATTCAAGCTCAAATGATTGGATGATTGGACGGCAATGATTAGAAGAGGTTTGGACAGCAAGGCACAGCCTAGAAGCTTCTCTACAGCCTATAAAAAGGCCTCACTTTTCACACACACACGTAGCTTTAGATTTTAGTTTTAGCTTAATTTCACTTTTTAGCTTAAATTTACTTTTAAACTTTGTAAATTTTCTTTTCAAGTATTGTAACCAAGTTTATTAATTAATGAAAGTTCAGTTATTTCTTTTTAAATAATCTCTCATATTCTCTTTGATTTTATTAAGCTTTTTCTTTCTTTTAAATATTAAGCTATAAACTCTATAAGCTCTCATATTAAGCTCTTTCAGTCTCTAAGCTGAAATAAAGCTAAAGTGATCTTAATCTTACCTAAAACCTCTAAAAAACCAGCTTAAAATTACCTACCTATGCATTGTGAAATAATAAGCTTAATGGAAGGGGAGTCAAAGATGGATGGACTCCCATGGACTTTACCCTAGCTTATTATTAAGCTAGGG
The DNA here is from genome assembly GCA_026074375.1 of Tanacetum coccineum. Taxonomy (NCBI): domain Eukaryota; kingdom Viridiplantae; phylum Streptophyta; class Magnoliopsida; order Asterales; family Asteraceae; genus Tanacetum; species Tanacetum coccineum. The sequence continues at coordinate 4,307 of BQNB010082400.1, forward strand.
AGCTTGTAGCTGCCCTTTTGGGTCCTCTTGTTTAGCTAGAGGAATAAGTGAGTTTTCCTTAATTCTCCTTGCATTTTAGCTTAAGTAATTATCTCTAGTACTTTTTAATCTTAGTTTGCTTATTAACTTTGCTTATCTGCTTATAAGTTGTTCTTATTAGTACTTATTTGTCTCTATTTGTGCTCAATAGTTATATTTCTTAATCTGTTTTAGCTTAAATAGTTTTAGATCTTAAGTTTTCAGTTTATGTCATAAATTCATAAAAAACCAAAAATATTTGTTGAATTTAATATATATCTTAGATTTTAGTTAAATCAGCTGTTAATTCATGTTAGATAAGTTTGTAATAAGCTCATAATCATCTGGTACTCAAGTTTTGTAGGCTAGATTTCATTTTGAAGCTTAAATTTGAATTTGTCAGTCAGTAAAGGGGTGTTTGCTATAAACTAATTTGACTATCAAAAGTCAAGCCTAGTTGTGGAATTTATTTTGGACAGCTGAGATTTGATAAGTAATCAAGTTTTAAGAAGTTTTAGAGCTTAGTTCAAAGTTAAGATGAGTGTGTGGCTTATTTTCCATGATCTAGCACCAGGGGACTTATAAGTTTAAGTTTAGATAGCTTAATTTTGATTTAAGATATTTGAGCCTTTGTGTGTGACTAAATTGTGTTTACACACTCTTCTTGAGTGTGTCAAGACCAAGTAAGTCTACTCTAGGGTGCCTGCACTTTTGCTTTTGTGATTTGCTAACTGCATCAGCAGTACTAAATCAGTTAGTACTGCTGATTTTTGAGCTTCATTTTAGGCTAGATAAAATAGGAATTAGAAGCTTAGATTTAGGATTATTTAGTTTTCATATAGCTTAGGATTAGTCATTGCTTAGTTTTTAAGTAGATTCTTAAATTGTTAATTTTAGCTTCAGGTATTTGTTTTTATAGCTTAAATAGATAGTTTATTAGTAGTTGCATAAGTTCTCATAAGCTCTTAGTCTAGAATTGCTTTATTGAGCTTTAAGCTTATTGGTTTTTGAATTTTGGCTTAATCTATGAGTTTACTTGTTTGATGGATCATTTTTCAGTAGCTTTAAATGAGTTCCTAGCTCTATTATCTTTTCTGAATTAGCTTAAAGCAAGTTATAAGCTATTAGAACATCTTTTGTTTGCAATTTGGAATTATTTTTTTTACAAGCTTTTTAGTAAAACCAAAGGCAAACACCTCCTTTCTGAGGTCAGCTTATTGATAAGCTCTTTTTGAGCTTATCAGTGGGTATCAGCCCATAGTGCTTTTATTAATATTGTTCACTCCAGGTTATTCTACAACTTTGCTCTTTAGAGTTTCTGCTGAAAAGCACTTTTTAAAAGTCCCCTTATTTTTAAGCTTAAGAAAGGACTTAGCTTGTAAACGGGCTAAGCCTCAGGGTAGGTTTTGTAATTTTCTCATTTGTAGGTTAACTCAGTTAGTTCCCCGTTTGTCCCTTTTTTTCACTATTAGTCCTTTAAGGCTTTTCATAGTTAGTCCTCAGTTAGTTATAGTTAGTTAGTTTTTAATTTTAATTGATAATTAGGTTTTAGTTTTTAATAAGTTTAATTAAAGTTTAATAAAAAAGTAAAAATTAGGGCTTTTAATTTTCTAAATTTTCTGTACTTTTTCTTTATCTAGTGTAATTTTTATAAAAATTTTAGGATTTTATTTTTAATAGTTTTACTATTTTTAAAGTTTTTAATTAGTTTAAATCTTAGAAAAATCATATCTTTAAATCTAAAAAGCCAAAAATAGTGATTCTTTTTCCTAAAATTTTCTTTTGTCCTATCTTAGGTTTAGAAATTTAGTTTACATTTTTAGGACTTAAATTTAGTTCATTTGCTTAATTGTCGCGTTTTATTTGTTTTCCGTATTTGTTTAATTGTTTAAATTTCCTTTAATTTTCAATTTTACTTGTTGCTTTTATTTGGTAGTTATAGATCATAAAAATATATTTGCTTTCATTCAAATTATAATCCGAGCTTAAACGAGGTTTCAATTGCACAAGTCGTTGGGGAAACGACCCGGGTGATCATTCTTCCCGGTTAAATATACGTATTATATATTATATTATATTATATATATTTTTGAGAGTGAAATTTCCTTAGGGAATTTTCTTAATTGCTCTTAAGGTTATATTAGTATATATATTTTATAGTGTATTAAAACTAACACAATCAATGTGCTATGGATCACACAAGTTGAATGACAATGTATGCTTACTCTCTGAAAAAGTAAACTAGATAGAGTATCAAGTTTACAAGCGAACTTATGTAGCCAGCTGATAGGATCAGAGGTCTACTGTGTAAGTTCGACAAAGGAGTAATGCCTATTAACAATTAAAGCGATGGCATTTACTCCTTACAACATTCTCTATTTATACTAATACTATGTTGCGTCCTTAGTGGGAGTAGTTGCAATGTGTCAAGAATCTAGTAGACGAGGTACGATGATGGTTCCAATAATTATTCATCTCACAAGAAAGATTGAGGTTTAAAGATCAAGAGAAAAACTGGAAAGAAAAATAATAAAGGATGATTAAACTTACAAGAGATATGAGTTTTATGTTTACAGAGATGATCACATACCCTAAACCTTGACATGTGAAGGGTATTTATAACCCTTAAAGGGGCCGGCCATATGGGCCTTTGGATGGGCTTTTCAGGCTTTTTCTTTGTTGGCCCGATTAAATTAAATATCATTAATTAACGAGCTAGTAAATGCTAAATAACTATGAGTGACCGAGACTTCTTTGTTTCTAATAATCTCCCCCTAAGGGAGGTCACTCTTGATTTGTAAAATTTATGTCGTAGCATTTAATGTAGATTTCTTCAGCTCGTAGTCCTTGTAATCTTCCCTTGATATTATGTGCTCGTTGTAGCAATCTTCACTTTGACTTTAATCTTCACAGCTTGTTTCATCATGACTTGATAACTTGATTCTGATCTTTGAATCCATGAACTTCATGTCTTTTCTTTAATTTGCCATTTGCTGAACTTTGGACCGACATGCTCAAACTTGTTGTAATCTTGAAAACTTTTATGTACTTTCTTCTTTAATTCTTCATATCTTTAACATTTTGAAGAAGACTTTGATTTTCAGAGACGCGGAAGCTTTAAGTATTTAGCTTTCTTGATATCTTTGAGTCTTTGAGTATGAGCATGTGGTTTACATCGATTCCTTGAGTCGTTTGTCTTTATTCTAAAAATTGATCACCAACAAAAACAATTATATGAAAATCTAATGTGTTCTTAGAAAAACATTTTTAAACACATTGAGGGTTTTATATTTTGAAGGGACCGAGTATAAATGAAGATACTCAATCTTGTCGGTTGCAATAACCTCCGATTCCGTAAGGATCGATGATTACAGTACGAGTACTGCACCTGTGATCAGGTAGATTCATTATAAGAACCTCCTTGACAGGTTTTCCAGCTCAAAGCCTTTAAGTCCTCCAATACCGAAGTATCAGATTCCAGTATGCTTGCTGTTCTCTAGACCAGATGTCCATAGACTAACACACTAATAGCATTGCTACTATTATAATGGTAAAGTGTGAGTCAGAACAGTTACTATCTGCTGACTATACTGTATAATTCATGTTCAGCATAACCTATGTCTAGATGCTTCATTAGGCTCACTTGCAAACATAGGGTCAACCTCTTAATTCAATTAAGTACCATAGAAGTCTATAGCAAAAAATATTTGAAATACAGTTAAAGTGTGATGAAATCATTTAAACACAACGAAAGTTTTGTAGAAGACTACCTAACCCAGGTCAAAACTTAGCATTAACCCTTGTCAAGTCGCCTTAAAATCATTTGATGTAAAATGCTTTGATGCTTCTTAAAAATGATAAGAACTGAGAAGCTTAACATGCTGAAAACCGTTAAACAGATCAACACTCAACAGCTCTATCAAATTTTAGAAAGATATCCTGAGGGATATGAGATGATACATTCGCATGCAATTTCCGCTATCCAATCACATATATGAAACCAAGATCATGAAGCAAAAGATTCTTTCTAGATTATCAAGATACTTGTGTATAACACAAAAGTCTTGGTATCTTGACATTTTAGAATATATTAATCTTTTTGCTCCCCCTACACATGTGTATTGATATTTGAAAGTTGTTTTGCACATGCAAGGTTCAATCTATCACATATAAATAATTGAATCATTAGTTATCAGTAATTTTAAGTCACATTCTCTCCCCCGATTAAAAGTATGCAACTTTTGTATGGTTTTGATCAACAATGGACTTAAAATAAATTTAAGCTTTCCATCAATCAATGAGGATATAGATAAACTACTTTAACGCACAGATATTCAATAAATATTGAAACGAAACCTGAAATATACATAGACGAGAGTGATAAATCAATCTGTCTGAAGAAGCAGCCCTTGGTTCGTTCCAATCGCTCAGCAACAAAATCAGCAAGGGATTTTCTCACATGCTAGATTAAATACTTCTTATGTACGAAGAACAGATGAGTCCAAAAATCCTTTGTGAGCATTTCTTGCAAGACTGTTAGTAGCACTGATTCTCCCCCTCAAACATTGACTTGTTTTCTATTTAAAGAGCTGTAGTCATTGTTTGAGTTGTAGTAACATTTTTTCTCTATAGGAGGAACACTAGGTGTTGTTGGAGTAGTTACAAGCCCAGAACCAATTCGTCCTGACTGTAAATTGTTAATCTCAGGTCTTGCATCGTTGTGTCCAGGAGCCATTGAGTTAGGTCCGAGTCCTGTACTGGGTTGTACATAAGTCATTGTTTGTTCATCAGATCAGAATTCCTTGAAGCCCTGGTTTCTGAGATATCAATCTTTTCAGCAACCAAACTCCGAGTCCTTCCTTTTTAGGATTGACAGATGTACCTGCACTTAAGTTAGGAGTACCTGCACTGACATCAAGAGTTTGTTTGTATTCATATTGGTTAGTGATATCTTCATCTGAACCATTTGTGATTAGTGACTACATTAAACATCATTAATTAACGAGCTAGTAAATGCTAAATAACTACTAGTGACCGAGACTTCTTTGTTTCTAATAGCTCACTTAGCTAATTTTGTTAGCACAGTGAAATTGGTTAGCAAACTTTGTAGTATAATGAGTCAAAGAGCTACAAAATAGTATAATGACTTGACTGAGTAAAATATCAAAGCACAGTGTATACTGTGTAAATACAAATTATAGTATAAAAATGTTATTTTTATAAAGATCTTTCTCCTTTTCAGGATCAATTGTTCAAAGACAAAAATTACAAAGTTTATCACATTTCTTTTTCTTACTTTTAGCGAAATGACAATCTTACATTTACATAATTAATTTACAACATTTTAAAGTTTAAAATAATAAATTCAAGTTAATGTAACATGATAATCTTCAACTAAATTTTTTATCTTATTTTTTTTATCTAATTTCAAAAATGAACAATTATTTTTAAAAACTAAAAAAAACATGAACAATAATTATAACATGAGAGAGTAACACTTTGTTGTGCCCTGTAAAAGAGAAACCGAGGAATAATTATATACATTGATGTGGGGAGAGGTGTTCGAAAAATTCGAGAAACCGACGAATCGAACCGAACTGCTCAATTTGAAATCGAAAAAATGAAACCGAAAAACCGAAACTGAAAAACTGCTTATCACAGTTTGGTCTCGATATTTATTTTTAGATATCCGCGATTAACAGAACCGAAATATGCATAATATACATGGACCGTTTTTTAACTAAATAATCAAAATTTCAAATAATTTGTACAAGTATTAATTATATTATTGCACAACTTTTATTTATTGTATAGCTGTTTTTGGCTCATAACGTAAACATGTCTAAACATCTATGTGATCAAAATCTTTAAATGTGGAATAATTTTTTCTATTATGTTATGTATGAATAATTGAATGCATCTATTGTAAGAGAAGAGAAAATTACCAAAACAACCAAATTTAAATTACATTTTCTTGCTTCAACCCTGACAAAATCAATTTCCCAAATCAACCATGTTGATCGCACAACATGGTGAGTTGAGAACTCGAAGAACACGTGTCGCACTCTCATTCAAAGTTACGAAAATTTTAAAAAAAAAGTTGATCGCGTAGGCTTTCGAGTTGAGAACTTTTTTTTTTGTCTTTTTCTGAGTTGATCGCGCATGATTTTCAGTTGAGATGATTTTACAACTCAATGCAACGAAAAGACTTATGCATGGCAAGGAAAAGAGTTATGCATGGCAATGAAATGTCATATCTATCCGTATGAATTTGTTGGTTTTCACAATTCTGATCATATAAATGAAACTTGAATGAATGTAAAATTCATAGTTGAATTGAAAAGCAAATAGCAATGAACGTATCGATTTTTGGTTGCTCTGGTGTTTTGAGTTGGTTTTGCTCCGACGGTCGTCTGAAGATTTTAGTTTGTTACTGCGTTTATATGATGGATTTGAGCAACTACGAGGTATAATTTTTTTTAATTGGTTACTGTGTTTATTTTTTTTTTGGTTTTTTTTTATGTTTATATGCGTAGTAATATATGCAATTTATTTATAATTTAGGTACCTCGTGTTCTTATCACATGTAGAAGTAAACTGAGTTTGATTAAAAAAAATTAGAAAACTAATTAGGGGCACTCGACGGGAAGAATTATTTAGGAACAATTATTTTGGTTGGTTTTTAAATTTAGAGGATTGGACTGAGAATTGTATTTTAATACATTTTATGTTAGGTCGTCAAATTTTGTTAGTAGGTGGTGAAAATGAAAATGTTCCTTTATATTACCATATGTATGATAATTTTCAAATACAATTTGGAAGAAAAGAATTTTGTCTAGTTATTGGCTTAAAGTTTGGGGTAGAGTATTCGGATGACTATGACGACACGGATAAGCCTATTCCTTTTAGGCGACGGGTGTTTCCGTCATGTTTAGATGGTAAACGTATAACCGGGAAAGATGTTGAAGATTTGATTGAGAGCAAGTCGTTTAAAAAATTAGACGACGACGATGCTGTCAGCCTTTGTTGTATATGCATTTTGCAGTTAGTGTTATTAGGTTTGGAGGATAGACGCTGTCGGGTTGTGGTCCCTATTAGGCTTTTTAGGTTGGCAAATGATAGAGATGGTTAGGACGACTATCCTTGGGTTCTTATGTTTGGCCCTACTTGTACTCCAATCAATAAGGGATGAAAACGTTAAACGTTGGCTTCCCTTATATGCCACTGAGCCGACAAACGAAGATGATAAGAAATCATATTCAATTTTCGGATTCACTTGAGCATTCAAGGTATGTCATTTTTTTATAATATTTAATTGAGCATTTAAATTGTATATGTGTAACATAAAGTAATTAAAACAATTTAATTTTTTAGAAATGGATATTGGAGGTGTTCCGATTAGGGCATAATGAATATTATACACGTCACCTGCGTTATCCAAGAATAGTTGCTTGGACTTCCAATAAGAAGTTTTATCGACCCATGCTTCGTGATTTTCTTCATGTGAGTTTTATGTAATGTTATAGTTTATTAATTTGATTACGGTTTTCTTAATACTTAATGTCCCTTTTTATATTTTAAAGGGACGTGTACCTGCGGAAAGATTGATACCGGATGAGGTTGAGGCTGGATCGGGTTGGTGGCTTTCTAGCAGGGCCTACCTTGACGTTGTTTGTTATGAACTATGAGAACGGAAGGGACCTCCTCACCTTAATCCGTTCAAAATCATTATGATAGGACCTGTCTGAAATATATCGAGATTTTCAGGAACAAAGAAGTGGGTTGGATCAAATGATGAAACAAGGCCAAAATATATTTGAAAAAATGGAAAAACGTATATGAAGAGATGAATGCCTTTGACCGATGAGCAAATTAGAATGTAGAAGCCGAGCATTGTGTCAGCATTATGGTCATACACGTGATGTTGTCTTGATTCCAATGCTACAAGTATAATTTATGTGGAATTTGGATAGTCATAAATTTTTGACTTGCTGACTGAAAAGTAAGCAAGTATTATACTTGTTTTTATTTCTTTGTTTCCACAGGGTGGTCCGTCTCCTTTCCAGACGCCGACAAACAACTCTATCTTTAATATGGGTTCACATCAAAAATAGTAACATCAATTGCCATCGCTCCCCGGATGTCTAGTTATTGTATTTGGAAACCAATCCTCTAGTCGAAAAGTTCTAATTTGGCAAAGCCATTGGATGGCCAACGTTTACGCCAACTCTAAATGGCAACCCTTATCCCGTCGCATCTGGTGATGCTGGGCTTATGCGGCCCAGGTAATAATCCTAAGATTATTTACGATTCACTTTTATAATAGTTAAACCATCTCGAAGTAATAAAAGTTTATTAATTTTTTTTTAGAATATATTGGAGCGACCAAGGAGGGTACATCGTCTTAGCGTATATATCCATAGTCCATATACGCCATTGCCGGCTACTACGAAATTACCTAAGAAACGGGTTGGTAGAACTAAGAAAAACTCCAAGAATGACAATTTATCACCCCTTGAATATTGGAGAAACACTTTTTGCGCATGTCAAATGTGGGGGGGTATGACGTTTTGATATCGGGTTATACATATACTGGTTATATACTTTACATATGATATGGTTTCGACCTAATAAGGGTATTGTTAAGTCCGCTATTTAATTTAATAAATAAGTCTTAATAATTATGTCTGTATTGAGATAGTCTTTAACATGCTTTTTTAGATTTGCCGACAAGAATATAATGACTTCACAGATTTTTATTTATTTTTAAACCCTAATCAAGTTAATTTAGGATTGTTAAATGATGGGTTATTTTAGTTCCAGAATTTTTTGGAGACAATAGTTACCTCATTTGTGTTGCCATAGAAGTCACAGGCGTAGACTATCCAACAATGAAGGTTGGTTGTCCGGGAGACGTAAGTTTACTAATACAATCATTAATAATGGATTAATTATTTATTTCTTAAAAACATTTATTAATTTTGTTAGCATTTTTTTAATCAGCAAATGAATGCGTGGATTGAGATACTCATTAGAAGTAGGCCACAAGATGCCGATTGGACTGTATCTAAATCAGGGACAACATGTGTACATCCTGAAAATAACCGGATGGTTCTTGATCAGACAGATCCACACATTATTGTAATGTTGGATGGTTCAACCTCGTCCCTACCCATCTTGGAAAAATGTTAATTGGGTACTTATTTTTGTACTTATTTATGTTAAAAGTTTTAACATCTTTTATGGATGAGTATTATTTGATAAGTTATTTACATTTACCAATTTTTATCTGTTTAATCTTTGTGGTGTTACATGCAATAAATGTTGCGTGGAAATCACTGGGTAAACGGATGCTAGGTTAAACCTACCCCATTCTGTTTTTTTTGTCTTTGACTCTATGGGAAAGTCAGGAGTAGAAGGTTACTCATGAAGCTAAATAAGCTTGGACCGCCTTGTTACCTAATGGCATTTTGCAAATGCAGTGGTTTTTTTTGATTAGATCATGAAACGACCATACCATAACTTTATATTATCATACAACAAGGGTTGGGGATTTGAGGTCCCTCAACAAGCTAACTTCAAAGACTGTGGAGTAATAACTTGTTGGTTAATAGCTAAGTTATGTGCTGGTCGATTTATGACACTGTTGTTTATCGCTAAAAAAGTCGAGCGAATTATGACATGAATTGACAAATCATAGGCTTTTTCATACATTGAATGACAGTTCACTGCAAATATATTATTGTACTGCAACTGATAAGACAACTCAACGACATTATTTTTTAACACTACAAATATCACGCGATTTATGATAATATTTGACAAGTCATTAACTTTTTCTGACATTGATTGACAATTCACCGCAAATATCATTCAATTATAGCTTATATATAAAGACATAACTTGGAGACTCTCATACTCAAACTAATTTTTCATTCACATAAATTTTTAATTGTATCTTCTTATAAAATCACCATGACTAGTAACCCATAAAACGTTAGGTCAAATGTCCTTATGAAACTACAAGAAGCACTTGATGAAGAAGCTATTTTGGAGGAACAAATTTTATCCTTGATGCATCGTTTTTGCTGGATTGGTTTCCGGGATCGCTAGGGTGGATGGAAATTAAATCAATCTGATGAGTTTAGCTAGATCACCCACTAACTTGGACTATGGTAAGTACGCTCTTGGATATGCATGACAGGAAAAAAGTGTGTATTACTTCGAATAATGTTTAGAGTATGAGTTGTACCGGAGTACTGAATGAGAATAGACAATTGATGACGAAACTACAGTAGCATGTAGAAAGGAGTAATGCTTCAACACCAATTTGCTAACCATCTTTATAGTTGTTTTGTGGTTGTTTATGTTTTTTAAATCTTAAATAAATTAGGTTTGGGCCCATGTCATTCGTGTTGGTAATGAGATTATTGTAATATCGTTGATTTTTAAAATTTTTAGTTATCGTGTTTTTATACAATTGTAATGTTAAAAAAAAACATTAAATAAACTCCATTGACACAATTTGCAACATTATATCTTATGCCTTATGTAAATATTTTCAGTAATCAAGTTTTGGTTCACTTTGTAGACCTCATCAGGTACACAATGAACAGGGCTTACCCACGGACTATCGGAGATCGGGTAAATCATTCCGGCATCAAGGAGTTTGATAACTTCCTTTTTTATTACCTCATGAATTTTTGGGTTAACCCGTTTTTGACTTTGTACCGCGGGTTTATAATCTTCCTCCATCAAGATTTTGTGATGCAAAAGCGAGGGTTAATACCCTTGATGTCGGTAATTTTCCAAGCAATGGCCCGTTTATGTGATTTTAGCACTTTTAAGAGGGCTTCTTTTTCATCATCTTTTAAACTTTTTGCAATAATCACGGGTAACTTATCGTAACTTTGAATGAGATTGCGACACGTGTTCTTCGAGTTCTCAACTCACCATGTTGCGCGATCAACATGGTTGATTTGGGAAATTGATTTTGTCAGGGTTTAAGCAAGAAAATGTGATTTGAATTTGGTTGTTTTGGTAATTTTCTCGTAAGAGAATAACTTTTATATGACTTTTATCAATTAAGTGTCATTAAATTTTACTAAAATGACACTTTTCGTTCTAGACCATGTTATTATTTATATACTTGTTCTCGATTAAATGTATAAAATGGTTAACCGTGACCCGAACTGCGAGTAATCACTCACTTCGAGTACCCACATGTTTAGTTATCCGCCTAGTACGCTTCTATTTCGTGTAAAAAAATTAATCATCTCTCCAGTGATAGATAGTTTAAATTCTACATTTAGCCGAACTAAACCGCCTCGTAAACATCCAAGTTGTGACCAAATTGCTAACATGGGTGTCGTAAAAAATTAACCAGTACTCAAAGGGTCTTTATTATCAAGACACATAACATGAAGGTACAGTTTTGAAACTTTACATTGAGAAGGTGGCAACACGCATTAAAAAAGAAAGTGGGCTTTTTTTCTTTTGTAAACAGAAGAGGGCACAGAAGTAGTAGTAGACTAGCAGTAGTATAGTAGGCTAAATAATTACAAAAAACCAGAGAACAAAAGTCTTTATGCACCTTTTTTTTTCTGTGATTATTGGAGAGAGAGAATAACCCAAACAAACCCATATCTTCATTTTCCAAGAACTCAAAACAAAGATATAGAATCCCATGGTTATGATGATGTTGCTGTTGAACTTCACAAAAATATACATATAACCTCCTTCTTTGGATCTTCTTTTTCTGTCAAGAAGCCAAGTTCCATTTGATGTTTTGGCTTTTTTTAGCACAAGTTGCAGTCTGCAAATCTTTTATATCAGAGCAGTAATTGTTTAATCTGTCTTATGCATGTCTGCTTTGCTTGTTTTGAAGAGAATTTGCATATTGCAGTGACCCCACCATCATCATAGTAATATCAATCTATAAACAGACTTGATAGATCTTCTCAGATCTTCTATATTCTTTAACCCTATATTCAATATTTATTTGAAACTTATTTTTAACAAAATATTAGCAGTTGTGGCTACTAGCAGGAGTAGTAGGCTGCCTTCAGATTCAGGTGCTTTTGCAGACTGGGTTGCTAACCCTTCATCATCTTCTGCTCTTAGATCTTCTGATCAAGACCTTTCTTTAGGGTTCAATGCCGGGCCCCCCACTGCCTCAGCTGGGATGTGGTCGAACTCATCGACCACATCCACTAGACAGATAAACTATGGTCTTCCAGAAATGGGGATGCTAGGTCTTCGTGATGTCTTTGTTGTTGCGGATCCTCATGGTCATCCACATTCAATCACCAACGCCAGTGTTGGTCGCAGTGTTGGCGTTGGTGTAATCCCGCTTTTAAGCACTACGCCGTGTCTCGAAGAGGACATGTTGAATAGTCGTGGGAGAGGTAATAGTAATACTAATAATAATTATAGTATTCAGTTTTGGCAGCAACATCCGCAAACTCAACCACATAATTATTTGAACAAACCAATGATTTCGGACCATGGGTTTCTTCAAGCGAGCGTTGGTGGGTCTAGTTCAACTTCGGGGTCGACTTTAACTTGTCAAGATTGTGGAAATCAAGCCAAGAAAGATTGCACACACAGGAGGTGTAGGACTTGTTGCAAGAGTCGAGGGTACGATTGTTCGACTCATGTGAAAAGTACTTGGGTACCGGCTGCTAGGCGTCGTGAGCGTCAGCACATGACGCCTACCGGTTTGGCCACGGTTTCATCGGCCACTTCGGGTCTCAAGAAACCGCGACTCACTTCTCATACTACCACCACCTCACATACTTCAACCTCAAACACTACACCACCTCGAAGTTATGATACTAGTTCTAGTCATCATCAAGGTAAACAACGTCAAAGCATTTTTCATTTTTGCTACTTCATTTTATTGAATCATTCATAAGGTCTAAGTGATTGCTGCTTATTTTAATTGTTTTATAACATTATTTGTGTTGCAAGTGAAATGAATAGTTCATTGTAAGTTAATGAGGAGTTTTCATTATAAAAGCGTTTTAGTTTTTCTAAAAATTTGCCAACGTATTCAATTTACATATTTATGAGTGATGTTTACCTATGTGAGTGACCAAGTTTTTAGTTACTATCATTCCAAACTGCTAACACTGTTTTACACAGTAAAGTCAAGTAGTTATCAAGTCATTTTGCTTTTTAAACTACTAGCACAATTGTCAATGAAATGACCTTTTTTAGTTTCGAAATAAATGGACTAAACACATTTAACTATGTTTGGTGTTTATTACTAGATGCAAGTTTCAAAGAATCATTGCCGGGACAAATACGTGCTCCAGCAGTGTTCAAGTGTGTTAGAGTGACCGCAGTAGAGGACGGAGACGATGAATATGCGTACCAAGCAAGTGCGACAATCGGCGGACATGTCTTCAAAGGGTTCCTCTACGATCAAGGAGTCGAAACACGAGACCAAAGCAACTTCCCTAATTTCTCGGAATTGCATCTAGGTGGAAACAGCAGCGGTGGCGGAGGAAGGAATGTGGGTGGTTCGACATCTTTGCCATTACTTGATCCATCAGATGTTTATGCATCTTCTGGTGGTGGATTGATTACAGGATCAAACTATGGTAACACAATAAATTGATAATTATAATTTTTGCATAAATGAAAATGTCTATTCAATGACTCAGAATTTCATGAACACTGATTGGCTGCGTGGCATTGTATTGTCCAATCAAATAGGCATTAGGGTTTATCTTTGGGTACCCCTGTTGGTACCCCTGGCTCACTAAACAGTGTCAAAATGTACAAAAGATTCTTTTTGTACCCTCATTTTACAGTGCAACGTAGTTTTTTATCAGTTTCTGTTCTGTAAAGTTTGACAGTTTCATACTTTTGACCTGTTAAACTTTATATTTTTCGTTCCGTTTTTTCCGTGTCACAGTTTTATAACATATACAAATTTATAAAAATACAAAAAAAATAAAATAAAATAAAAAACGCAAAAAACCCGGGGGTACAAATGGTATTTCAGGGTACATATATAACATAAGCCTTTATCTTTTGGTCACGCTTCGAATGTTGCCCTAATACGGTCTGTGATTCAACAATTCTTTCACCGTTTCCAATCATTATTGCAATAATTTTGATGTTAAAAGACGTTGCTTAAATTTTTTAATTCAATGTAAGATGAGAAATTATATTTCCTATATTATTAGAGTAACTAGTTGGAAGCTACACGGGCTTTTAAAAAAAATACTCCCTCCGTCTCAAAATTATTGTCTTCCGATAAAAAACACACAGTTTAAGAAAAATGCATTTATTACTGGTTTTTCTTTCTTACTTTTTGAAAGATGACAGTTTTATCCTCAACTAATTAATTAAGGTCTTTTTTAAAATTTGTAATAATAATTTCAAACAAAGGTAATATAGTAAACTTGATCAAAATTCCCTATTTATATTTAGTAGTGAACAAATAAACTGGGACATCTTAAAAAGAAAACGTGGACGATAAAAATGAGACGGAGGGATTGCCGATTAACTTAACTTTTATAAGTGTACAAATTGTTACTAAAAACATTTGCGTGTGTATTACAACTAAATTTTCTAATAGCATAAATTTGATTTACATAAAAACTTGAAACCATTTTAAATCATAATAGCTCATTATCTATACTATACATTTAGCGGGCAAATGGGCTAAACGTTGGGTCTAGGCTCGCGGGTAGCTTGGGCTCGCGCTTGGGTCAATTTAAAAAAAAAATGGGTATTGACTTATTTTTATTTGGTTCGTCAAAGATGGACTAAGCCTGTCTTAGCTATTTTCACGTATATACATAGCAAGTCTTTATTCAGTGGATCACAATAAATATCAAATAAGCATAAAACGACACAGTACGCAAACATCTCGTCGCGAAGCGCGGGTTTGCAAACCTCGTTGAATACAGTGAGCAACATCTACTATGGATAGGTGAAATACCAAAACATTTGATAATGCAATTCAAAATACTCTTCAACTTCATTTTTACTGCGACATTCGGCTTTCTCTTCATCCTTTGATACCCTAAGCTTTAGCTTTATCAACATCTCACCTTCAGCTTTAAGTTGCGTATTGAACTTGAGATTTAGGTATTGAACTTGAGATTTAGATATGTCTATATTCGGTTCTTTCATGTTTGTCAAGAAGATTCCGTGACATGTAAATGTGCATGCAAATGTGTATATTTGAATTCAATAATAAAATAATACACCATATAAGGATAAGTCATGTGGAATTATGGTACAGTGAAAGCCACAATAAGTACCCAAAAAATTTAACATAGATGTCAGGAGCAATACAACGTTCATAGCCAACGTTGACGACATCACATCGAATACAAACGGGTTAAGACTATCTTTAAAAACGCATCTACACCATATGATTTAGGGGATATATTTTCACGACTTGATTCTTACATAAAAAATTTAATTAGTCAAAAGAATACAATTTCAAAATGTCATGCTAGGAATTCCTTGCTCGATAATACTAACTTTTAAACAATTAGTCTTCAAAATATAAAATAAAAATGATATAATATTTGTTAACCGATACAACTTCAAAGAACAATATACTTAGCTACCTAACCAAATCATTTAAACAAAACTTAGGTCATGGATCGTGAAACATTAATAAAAATCTCAAGCCTCAGTGCAGAGACTAATGGTTACAGTAATATTTTTTTTGTAAAATAAAAAAATAAATATATTTTGGTTAGAAGAATATGAAAAGTAGACATACATTATGTATAAACTCTTTAGTTTGGTTGCAGTCATTCGTATAAGAACATTCACAATAATATTATATCAACAATAACTAACCACAAACAAACTCAATAAAGCTAAAAAGTAGGTAATCTTTTACATGTAATACATGGGAGTGTTGCGGCACGAAGAAAGGGACTTCATAATCAGCTCGATAACATCCATTCAAATTTCTAGTTTGCGACAGATTGGACTTCATAGTCAACTTCCTACACCCTGCAAAAGCTAAAAAATTCATGAAGCATTTCGACATAAGGCATGGATTAAACCCATCTCATGTGGCCTAATTTAACACATGTCGCATATGAACCACTTATGATACATAAAAAGATTACATAACTTTATCCACCAAATAATTAAGTATAAAAGTTATACAATCACCTTCAATAGTCTATATAAATATGTACACACCTTATCTATTTGAAGACAATTTTTGTCGGAATCACTTGGATATAAATTTCATTCTTAAAGTTAAAGCTTATTCTAAAAATGCTTGTTAACTAAACAAACTTGCTAAGAAGACAATAACAGGAGGCCATAAAAATTGTTCACGCTATTAACTTATAAATGAAATTATTAAAAAAGAAAATTTATCACACTGATCATATATACATATATTTTGTCAATATATATATATATATATATATATAAAATTACGATATGGATGTATGGTTCATAGCGGAATCTTTCACACATGCATATAACCCGACAATACAGGTAAGAGTGCACATGAACCATAAATTAACTAAATCAAATAGACATAAACCCTAAATTGATAAATCATAACAAAAATTACCTGGGAAAAAAACTCATGAAGGCGATGATAATTTCAAGAGGAATTAAATTTATGTTCTTTGACAACTTCAGATAAAAAAACAATTGAAAAAGTTTGAGTTTAGAAAACACTCAAGATGTTTTACCTTTTTAATGTTTTTTCTCAATCCACCTCTTATCTAAACATCTCAATAATTTTTATAAACATAATTTATTAAAAAAATTAAATTATATTTATGACATCATAAATTAATATTTTTTAATACAATGACCAATTGCAAAGTGACATCTATCAAAAGATGACATAAGAAGAGACTTTTGTTTGATAAATAAAAATAAATAGATTGATACATTATACTTAAAAATTAAACAAAGAAAAAATCAAACTAACAAAACAAAATTACAACATATGTACAGTTCTAAAAATCGATATCATGTTTTCTCAAGAAGATCGTTGCATTATAAAAAAATAACAGAAAACCTACCACAAATTTAATTGAAAAGTTAAATTCAAACCAACGTTAAAAGTATGAACCAAATAAAATACTCGATGAAGAAGTCAACTAAAAGAACAAAGACAGATGCATGAATAAATTTAAATGAAAGAATTTTCTTTTGATATGAGTTTAAAATTAATGAAAAACTATTAGAATTTACAAAAGGCTATAGAAAAACAATATCTAAAAAAAAGTGCAATAAAAGAAAAGAAAAAAGCAAAAAAAATATATTAAAACAAAAAGATAAAAATAAATGGTATATGACATCTTCATTTAATATTTTTCATTGAAACAACTAATAAAATATATCCACACAGTGAAACATAACATATGCAAAAACCCTCTTTTAATAGTATTAATAGATAACTTGTATGGTACCCTTAAAAATTTTACTATAAATTTATCTAAATCACCAGGTTTATTTTGTTTTCTGCTAGAATTTCACTAGTTCTAATGTGCATGCATGCATGAGACTTAGACATAAAAGATGAATTAAGTAATAATTTTGTTATTGCGATTTTAAGTAGATGATATGTTGAGAGAATTACAAAAATCGTCCTTGTGGTTTGGCCAATTCGTACGTTTGGGCCGCATGTTATCAAAATTGCAGGCGGTGTCCTTGTGGGAAACATTGGAATCCTTTTTAGTCCTTTTGCTCTAACTTCGTTAGCGGGGAAACTCGGGCCCACCCATGTGCATCTCATATGTGGGTATTTTTGTCCGTTCACTAATAGTCTCAATTTAATAGTTTATCC
The DNA here is from genome assembly GCA_026074375.1 of Tanacetum coccineum. NCBI lineage: Eukaryota > Viridiplantae > Streptophyta > Magnoliopsida > Asterales > Asteraceae > Tanacetum > Tanacetum coccineum. The sequence goes on from BQNB010082400.1 coordinate 22,131, forward strand.
ACCTAATTTTGACGAGTCAACACTCTCTTTATATATTGAACCCGATCCAACACACACTTATTAAAATCAAACCCTAATTTTTTCTAACCTAAAAATTGAAAAAGGGGAAAACCAATTGAATAAGATGGCATTGTGTTTCTGTGGTAATACGACTTTAATCCGTACTTCATGGATGAATAACCACCTAGGACGTTAGTTTCACACTTGCCCCCAAATTGTAAGTATAAGTATACGAATTTAACTTCACAATTTTCTTGTTACTTATTGATTATAATAATCATTTGTAGGGTGGAACTTCTTGTGACTTTTTTGATTGGTATGACCAACCCATGTGTGCTTGTTCAATGGATATCATTCATGGGCTACTTAGGGCAAGAAACCAACTAACAAAGGCAATAAACCAACTTGAAAGATCATTGGCTTCAATGGCAGTATGAAGACAAAGATTGAGGATGTGGTTGATTTTAAGTTGGTTTTTTTGGTTTGTTTTGTTGTAAGCTGTTAATGCTATATTGAATTACTTGAACATGAAATTGACTATAGTCAATGATTTTGGTATATGCAAAAGTGTTTAAGAATGTATTTTTGGTCCTGTTTTAATGATATGTAAAAGTGTTCAAGAATGTATCATTGGTACTACATTGTGTTGGCTAATGTTAAGAGTGTGCAAAGAATGTATGTAAATTCTATCTTGAATTACTTTGTTTGTTGTTGCTGCAATATTTGCATAACAACAGTCATAAACTACAAAAGAGTAAAAAACAACACAAGATATACAAAAGGCTGACAAAAGTAAAAAATAACACAAGTTTTAAAAAGGCTAACATTGCCATACATTAAACAAGTCTTTCAACTTGTTAACCTGGAAAACTCCATCACAAAGTGCCCATATTGTCATAAAAGTACTAATACATAATCATAGTGATAAACAAAATAACAAAATAGAAATTGTTTTTGAAACACAGTCATTAGCATAAACAAAGTAATCTACTTTGTTGGATTCATCGTGGCTGTTGTTTTATTGGTTCTCCTTTGACTTGCAGATGGTGAAGAGTGACTTGCAACTTGTTCTCTTTGGCTCTGCCTTGTAGCCCGTGATCCACTTGCAGATCTTTAGCTTTGCCTTGGTGGTTGGGATCCACTTGCAGCTTGACTTGTAGATCTTTGGCTTTGCCTTGGTGGTTGGGATCCAATTGCAGCTTGACTTGTAGATGCTTTCCTTTGCCTTGGTGTTTGTGATCCACTTCCAGCTCCACTTGCAGCAACATTGTTTGGTCTAGTACAACTTCTTTTGTTGTGCCCCTTTTGACCACAACTGAAACAAGTAACAATCTTATATTTCCTAGTTAGCTTGCCCCTTTTAACCATCTCTGCAACTTCACCTGTACTTTTCTTTCTCTTTTTACATGGTCTACCAACCTGTGGTAGGATATAAGGTGGAATCAATGTTGTAGGTATGTGAGACTTCTCCCAAAACTGTCTACTAGGTATTAGGTTGATCTTACAAGAGTACACATTCCTCCAAGTTTGTAAACTCATTGATCCATGGACCCAATCCTCTAGTAAACCAACTTGGATACCATTATCTGCCATGTTAAAGATGCAAGCTACTGCATGTTTACATGGTATACCAGACACTTCCCATTTCCTATAAAAGCAGTTTCTATTAGCTAGATTCACTACAACCTGATCTTATCTACTACCATTAACCTGAAATAGGTCAACACCATTCCACTCAACAATTAAATGTGATGCCTTTTCCTTTATTGCATTAAATTGTTTTTGTCACAGTTGGTGTTAATGGGCCCTGACTCTTTTCAATCACTTTCTGAACTATCATTACCTTTTCATAAGATATTCCCTAACATATTCTTGTGCAGTTATCACATGACTAACCCTAGCATCAATCAATTATCTATTAAAGACGTCACATATGTTGTTTATCAATAGGTCACAGTTTGCCCTTCGTATCATAAGTAGTTACAAAACAATAAGCAATTTACTTAGCTACTAATAACAATCAAATTAGGTTATAAGTGGTTACCTGAAAGTAGGATATACTCCAATGCTTAGGAGACATTTTCCTTAACCACTCATGTGCCATCCTATTGTAATGTAACACCCACAAAATCATGCAGCAGAACGGTAACCAGGGAGTTACGTCATAATATACGAACACAAGATATAAGAGAACGACCTCTATATAAGTCGTTTAAAAGACTCGTTGATACGTTAAAATTTATTTAAGTTTGCAACAAAATGGTCCCATAGTCTTACATCAAAAATGTTAGAAATTAAGAAAAGACCCGGTCACTTTCATAATTGTAATTCGTAGCTCGTAGTCAATCGTGGAGTAATAGTTAAGCTAACCGGGTCAACATAAGGAGACCTTATGTTGACCACGCCTCATGTTCAAGTATATTTACCCTCTCCTTCCATGGAGAAGGTGTTGGTCATTTGAATAATCTAATATTACTTGTTTCTTTCTCTCTCTAAGTAATCAACCACTCCTATTTCTCTCTCTAAATTTTCTCTTTACTTCTCACATGATTTATGTGATTTGATATGCTTCAATTGGTATCAGTCATCATGGGGTGATATCGTGTGATTTGTGTGCGTTTTTTCTTGGTTAAAATCATTTTTAGAGCTAAAAAAGGTGTTACATGTAAAAATTTTAAAACATAAGTTTTTGGTGTTAAAAACCTTAAAGTTTGTGTTTTTAAGATACATCTAGCCTAGATATAGTTAGTTTTATAAAAGGGTTCAAGAAAAAACATCAAAAAGAGTGTTTTTAGGTGATTTTAGTGTTTTTGTTTCGACAACAGTTTGTGCGAATTATGTCTTTGCTTAAATTATGCGAAATATTACAGGGTTTAAGTCTGCGAAATATTATAGGTTTTAAGTCCGCGAATTATTACAAGGTTTAAGTCTGCAAAATATTACCGGATTTAAGTCTGCAAAATATTACAGGGTTTAAGTCTGCGAAATATTACAGGGTTTAAGTCTGCGAAACATTAGAGGTTTAAGTCTGCAAAACATTACACAGGTTCATTGTGCGAAATATTACACAGGTTCATTGTGCGAAATATTACACAGGTTCATTGTGTGAAATATTACATAGGCTTATTCTGCGAAACATTACATTTTTTAGAAAAAGGTTATTTTCTCGGTTTAATCAAGATTTGTAAAATCCCGTGAAATACCATTCTTAATCACCTTCAATAACAACTCTTTAACATAATTCTCCTTTATCACTATATGATCAAACTTTATCATTTCACATAACAATCACTTCAAAATGACTACATTGGCAGAAAACATGATTGTGGCAGGGGCCGATAACCGTCCTCCTATGCTTGAAAAGACAATGTATAACTCATGGCAGAATCGTATGTTGCTTTACATAAAAGGAAAGGAACACGATAGAATGATGCTTAACTCAATTGAAAACGGACCACTTGTTTATGGTGCATCGATTAATCGAAAGAATTTAGCACATATATCAGAGAGCGTACACTTGAGATCTTAAAAATCATATTATTAGCTATATATTTGAATCACATTTTCTTCCCTTATAAAAAATGTCAAATCTCTTGATATTTTGGATATTAATTGATTCAAATATTCATGGTTTCGGGGTAAAAATGTCCAATTTTTAACAAGCCGATAATTGGAATATTTTAATGCCCCCCCCTCAAATTATGAGGGAATTATATAGTGTTTGAGTATGTTAATTTTTTTTTGAACTTACTAAGAAATTCTTGAAAATTCATACTCAAACACTATATATGCCTACTTTTAAGTCTACACTACATATATACATATTCACAAGTTTATAAAATATACAAAATGACCTTATGATGACGAACACAATATGACAAAGTCATATTGTTCGTTGAAGTAGCCGGAGGTCAGTTCCGTAGTGCCTTTCACCAACAAACCTTTCGAGACTCCTCATCAACCTTCTTTCTTTCAACTGCTTGTCAATCGACTTGATCATGATATTAGCTCTTCTCTTCTCCAATGTACCCCATCTTCTCTTTGGCAGGTACTCCATTCGGATATTCTTTGTTATGTCATCCAACGAAGTTCGAAGCCCAATTAATGTCCTATCACTAAACTTGTAGAGTTCATCTAATCGCATCAACCTGTTTCTCCCATTATTGTCGACATAAATGAATCCTTGAGGGTCTTGATATGGAGTGTATGGGTCCCTTTTCCTGATTCCAAATTTGGTAGTTTCTGTCTTGGTGACGTTGATCTTCTTCTGGTGACTTTCGACTCCGAGTTGAAGATCTTCGACTCGCTTCTGAATAACTAAGCTTCTGGTGAACATTCTTAATGCTATTGCGAAGTCAAAAACGTCATCGCCCGAGAGATTTGTAAGCCGATTCTGAACAACAAGGAGAAGCATGTCTTCGATGTCATTGATACGAAGACGTGGAAATCCGCCTTCTTTAAATCTGTAAAGGCCGTTATCGGCTCTTCTTACAACTATCTCTTTCAGATACCCATACTCATGTTTCCTCATTACCTCGACCTGAGTTACCGCTAGAATACGTTTCATAGAATATACATCATGTATGGATTGCAGGCCTCGTGCATACCCATAGAAGGTCTTACGTTGTTTTCTCCAATGTGAGATTCCCCATAATGCATGTTTATCATAGGCAACTTTAACAGGAACCCATATATTTGGAACCATGTCTTCAATGCCTGGAAGATCATATTGAGCAACATTTATCTTTGTGAGAGAATTCACGTAGGTCATAGTCGAAATACCTCCTTGTAGATACTTGAGATCGTTGTTGAAGAAGTAATCAACAGGTACTTTTTGACGATTTCTACTCATAACTAAAGGTAGGGGTTTGGTAAGATCAAATGGATAGTCACCGCCTTCTGGATTTTCCCAATCAAGTTTTTCTAGAAAAAGCCTTGTAACATTCTTCAAAATCATATTCCAACTCAACATAAATGGAACGTGTGCCTTTGAGAAGTCTGAATGCTGGTCCTAACAGTGTTTCTTGAGTAAGAGTGTTGATTTTCAGGCCATTCATGATTGTGAAAACCTAAAACACGTGATAGGTTCTTTGATCATTTAAGCTCGAGGTTGTTTAGACCTCATCTAGGATAATATAGTAACAATGATATAAATTGCACAACAGAAATAATAAACACAAACCAAAGTTACTTCAAGGTTTTTCTTTATTAATCAACAGCCCCAAATACTATTTGATCATAATAGATCGGTTACTCTAACTAGTAACAGGGATTTACAATCCTTGAGGCTAAACTATAGACGTCTATAACTATCTACTAACTAACTAAACGTGTACACACACATGTTTTCTTTTAGTTGACTCTCATTGAGAACACACTCTTTTTTGGATGCTTAAAACAATATGCCTAGACCTCCTTTTATAGTATAAGAAGTCAAGGCTTTACATGGAAGCTATAAAAAGATATTAATGAGTAAATCAATTAAATATTCATCTTTATCTCTTTATTTTTATCTCTTTTTGACCAAATATTTATTTTCTTCTACATCTTGTATGTTAGGATTATGAAAATCCATGTAAAAAACTCGGCCACCCCGTGTAATGTCTAGCATAGGGTAGCTCGTAGCCTCAATATTAATCGTTTAATTACCGTATGACTTATGGTGTTGGACTGGGTCTTTACCCACATGTTAGCCCACTCTATAGCCCACTTAGGGGCACTAAACACATGTATTTATACCCCCTTTCTAGCCATGGGAAGGGGTTGGTTGATCATTTTATAACACACACACATAAAGTGTAGTTTCTCTCACTAGAACTCACTTTCTCTCTTTAAGTTAATTAGCCAACCCCTAGATCATTCATTGTGTTATGATATCCAATATCCTACAATTGGTATCAGAGCTCATGGGATGATTAGCTAGATTATGTGTGCGTTTTCTTGGTTGGTTTTGATCAAAAGTTTAGTTTTTGAAGGTTTATGGTCTTATTCGTGACACTCTTTAATTCTCACATTTGTGATGTTAAAGTTAGTGTTTTTATAGTTGTTATAGCCTTCTAGGATCAAGTTGTGCAAAAGAAACTAAGAAAAAACGTTCAAAAGGGCGATTTTTAGGTGTTTTTAGGTGAAAAAGTTCGTATTTTCTTGACCGCGTTTTGTCTCACTGGCATATTCTTAATTGCGTTTTGCCTCTTGCGTTTTGTCAGAAAAGGACACTGCTTTTTGTCGTTTTTTAAAGGACAACTGTATTGCGTTTTGTCTTATTAGGAGCTGCGTTTTGTCTCCTGCGTTTTGCTTCCTGCGTTTTGGTTTATCAAAGGTTGCGTTTTGGTTTTGCGTTTTGACTAATTGAAGACCTTTCTTGCGTTTTGCCTAAGAGAGACTCTGTCTATTTCAAAACTTGATTGCGTTTTATCTCAAGATTGGATTGCATTTTGTCTCAAGATTGGATTGCGTTTTGTCTCAAGATTGGATTGCATTTTGTCTCAAGACTTCCTGCGTTTTGTCTACTTTTAAAGACCTTCATTGCGTTTTGGTAGAAAGAAACTCTGGAAATTTTTTTCTTCATTACGTTAACTCATTTCAACCAAGCCAAATCACAATTAAACAACATATCACCTAATCCAACAAACAATCATCACTTTTAACATACAATCACTAATCATTGTTCGATCAAATTAATCAGTTCACAATCAATTAAAATGGCTAATCTTTTGGAAGACATCCAATGTGCCGGTTCCGATACCCGACCACCTATGCTTGATAGGACTGACTTTGCATCATGCCAACAACGTATTCGACTGTATTGTCGGGGTAAAAAGAATGGGATAAACATCTTGAAGTCACTTGATGAAGGACCTTTTCAGATGGGAACATTTAGGGAAACTCTTGCAGAAGGAGATGAAGGTGCCTTACATCTAGGTCCAGAACGACCTCGTGTCTATTCTGACCTGTCGCCTGAAGATAAGGATAGGTACAATGCTGACATTCGGGCAACAAACATCCTACTTCAAGGGTTGCCAACAGATATGTACTCTCTTATCAATCATTACACTGATGCAAAGGACATATGAGACAATGTGAAGATGCTCCTGGAAGGTTCGGAATTCATAAAAGAAAATCGTAAATCACAGCTGTATGATGACTTCGAACACTTTCGTCAGCACAAAGGAGAGACTATTCATGATTACTATGTCCAGTTTGCCAA